>CM017328.1:3322795-3351802 GCA_006937295.1 Carpinus fangiana | reverse complement strand
TATACATATAAGCACATCCCCATCTCCATACCCAGGCGATGTGGGACGTCACAATCACCCCCTCTTAAGACCCAGCGTCCCCGCTGGCGACCTAATGGGTTTGTGCACGCTCCCCCCATCTCAGGCTGGGCAATGGCTCTGATACCATTTGTAACATCCCACCCCAATGACACACAATATTGTCCGCTTTTGGCTCTCCTAAACAAGACTTCCCAGGAGGTCACCCATCCTGGTACTACTCAAGCAGAAGCACGCTTAACTGCGGAGTTCTGATGGGATCATTACCATCACGGCTTTAAAACGCGTTGTTGTCATTAAGGGTGTAAGTATACATATAAGCACATCCCCATCTCCATACCCAGGCGATGTGGGACGTCACAGATAGACTTCAGAGAGATTGAAGAAGAACCGGGTGACCAAAGTTATAAAAGGGTAAAATTGTAATTGAGGAACCTACAGCTGTGCGCCACAGTACATCCCAGTGAACAGTACAACCACAAACTGGTTTTCAAACAACCCCGCAAGAGGTTTGGACAAATTATGCTTAAGAGCTTTAAGTAGCTTAAGAACATCATTAAAAATGACTCTTCACACCCATTTTATATCGATTGAAGTCGCATACTTTAAGTGGCTGATATAGTGGACAAAGTTTTTTTTCAAACTGAATTGAAAAAATTTCCTTTAACCTAATCTATAAAAGTGATATGTGTCTTTTTTTTTAATGACATATAACATTCATATGAGTTTTTAATAAAATTTATTCTAACTTTGTTTTTGCTATTAAAAAAACATATGCATCTTATATGTTAAGAGACTTATGTCATTTTTATAGAGTAAGTTGAAAAACATTTCTCCCAATCCAGTTTAGAGAAAAATTTTATCCATAAAAAATTACTGAAAACACATTATATTAACCTCTGTAAAATGAATGTAAAATTCCTCTTTGTCAACTTGGAAAAGAATAACAAGTTTTAATTTTTAATTTTTTTTTTAAAAAAACCGTGTGCACTTACCTACCTATAAAAAAATTTATTATAATAATAATAATAAAAAGGAAGATATTGCAGAATCTGCAACCACACAAGAAGGAAACTTCGTGGGAGACCTTGACTTGAGCCTTATCATTGGAAATTTGGAGGGTTAGGCTTAGGCATTAGAAACTTTTCTATAGAAAGAATAAAGCATGTTTATTATATTTTAACTAGTTAAAATCATTTATATTTAAAATTCAATCATAAATTAACAAAAGTTAATCATTTAGGAAACTAGGCTATCCCCGAACATATGCTCTCACTTGCTTGCATCGATCTCATCATAGTCTCGAACAGAAATTTCTTTTAAATTAGAAAAAATATATTTAAATATATTTAAAATAATGTCAATTATTTATAAATATTTAAAAGACATATTAAATTTAATCTTAGTTAATAAATTGTTTTTCTAAAAAAAAAGTTAGTAAATTGTTATTAATGATGTTAAGAATTTAATGTGTTTTTTAAATGTTTATAGACACTAGATATTAATTAAATTATTCTTATGTAAATAATGTTTATTGATGATTTTATAATAAACATAATAAAATAATTAAAAAACTCAAGTCAACAATTTCACAGCACCAAGCACTTTCATGGCAAGTGAAGCGAAGAAATTCTTGTTACAAAAAAAAAAAAGCGAAGAAATTCTGCATACGCAGCCCAAAAAGGAAGGCAAAAGGACAAAGTCTTGGTCGATGATGGCTTGATGACAGAAAAGGTCACCATCCTGATCCACCCATTGTTAAAGGTATGATCATCTAATTAAAAACCCAATATGATTAGTGGGTATTTTCGTAAAATCCAAACAGATTCTTTTCTTTAAGCTCCATCTGCTTAAACAAGAAGCAGCAAGCAAAAGCTTCTGAGCCTACAAATTGCAAAAGAAAAAGCTCAAAAACGATGGCCGGTGGAAGAAGTGTTGCAGACATCATAGGAATGAGGGACGATCAGCTAATCAATAAAGCTTGTTCTTTTGCCATGAAGGATCACAAGCCACCGGAGAAGCCGTATATTCTTGAGAAACCTCGTGGCTCACCGGAGACCAACTTCTTCATCTTTCCTGGATCTTGGTGGGTAAGCGATTGGGTTGTTGCTCAAAAGCCTTTTGGAGAGACTAAGATCAATCGACCCGGCAACCCTCCGAAGTTTCCTTCTCTGAGAAGCATAGGCAACGATGAAGTTGCTAACGTTAACGAAGCCTTTCTGCGGAGATTTCAAGATAAGATCTTGGGGGCTTCAGATTTCAAAGAGAAGGTACTGTGACGACTTGCTTGTTTCAGGCCTTTTTTGCTCAATCCTAAGTGGCATTCTGTTTTCATCCATTAGCCAATCACATTCTGCCATGTCAACCCCCCCTCCCTCTGTTAATTGCTGAAGTATGTTAGGATTCAACTCATTTGCTGATTTGTCTTTTTAAAAGCTCCATATATTAAGATGAAACTTAGAAGCTCGGATTGTGCTGGTTTTGCAGTTAAAAATAAATGATTAATTAATTATTGATAGTAATATAAGAAACTCATAATGATAAAGAACTTTTTAAAATAGTGTCAAGTGTCTATAAACATTTAAAACGTTAGTCTAAGTTAGTAAACTGTTATTAATGATCTTAAAAATTTAATGTGCTTTTTAAATGTTTATAGACACATGGCAACATTTTAAATGGGTTGGAAGATATTTCTTTCAGACTAGTTTTGAAGAAATTTCTGTCCCGTTAGGAATTTTTTACTGCTCCTCGTACTATGTTCAAATGAATAGTAACATATGTTATATACATAAATATCACCTACTTAATTTTCATATAAGACTTATTTATCTCACATTTTATTTATTCATCTCCGGAGTAATAAAGAATCTTTATACAAACTTAAGGTTCTTGCAAGTTACAAATGAAGAATTAAATCAAAGATAATGGAGAAATTAACTAAAACAAAGAGGGTTTAATTGGAATATAACTATTGACTCAATCTTATTGGTATAGTATTTCATAATAAGTTTAACTATATATAGCTATTGATTTTGAGGGATTATGTATATAATTCAGGTGCAAAAAGCTGCGACAGACAAGAAGCAAATAGTGTTTACAGGACACTCCTTGGGTGGTTCAATGGCCATCCTTGCAACACTTTGGTTCTTGGATAATTGCAAATCAGATAAAAGAATCCCACCTCTTTGTGTGACTTTTGGATGTCCTCTAACTGGTGACCACATATTTTCCCATGCTCTAAGGCGAGAGAAATGGGCTCCTTACTTCATGCATTTTGTCATGAGATATGATATCGTCCCACGACTCTTGCTTGCTCCTATCCCACCAATCGAAAAAGAATTTGTGTCGATTCTCCGATCCTTCGCTACAAAATCTGTTGACATAACCGAGGAGGCTCCGGATTTTTATAGGACTGTCATGACGAATGCGGCGTCCGTGGCAAGCCATGCCGCCTGCAAACTCATGGCGAACCCGAATCTGCTATTGGAAACTGTAACCAACTTCACTGCATTAAGCCCTTACAAGCCCTTTGGGACATACATCTTCTGTACTGGGAATGGAAAACTGGTGGTCTTGACGAACCCAGATGCTGTTTTGCAGCTATTGTTTTACTCCGCTCAGTTGAGCAGTGAAACGGAGCTTCACGAGATAGCCCGCACAAGTCTTCTTCAACATTTTGGGTATGAAAATGAGTTGAAAAAAAGCTTAGAAAAGCAATATGTGGTTGACTTGAAGAAACTAGAAACTCTCTCATATTCTGCAGAGGCCACAGGCGGTGATAGTGCAACAATTAACTCGGCCTTAATTGACCTTGGATTGGTAAGTTCTGTTTCTGTCGCTTGTTATTTGCGTTCGAACAAATTCCAAAATGTTTTTGTTGTCAAATCTTTTGACTTGCAAAAGACTTTACAAAGAGAAAAGAACAAAGTACGTCAATATGATAGAAAGTGTTTCAAATTTATAGAGCCCTTCTCATGACCATTTGTGCTTATTTCTCGTGTGGAAAATTGTAGAGCACGAGAGCTAGATTGTGTCTTCTTGCTGCGATAGAGTTTGAGAAGCGAAAGCAGAGAAAGAAGGATTATATAGATGCCAAGAAGAACGATATCCATAAGGAAATAAATGAACTAGAATCCTACCGAGACAACTGTAAGCTTCGCCAAATAACCTGTTATGATGCCTTCAGACTTCACAACAACCGCCATGACTTCAAAGCAAATGTGAATAGGCTTGAGCTAGCAAGTATATGGGATGAAATCATTGAAATGGTAAAAAGTTACCTACTCCCAGATGATTTTGAGGGCCAGGAAGATTGGGTAGAGCTCGGAACGAGGTATCGTCGACTTGTTGAGCCCCTAGACATTGCCAACTACTATAGACACTCTAAGGATGAAGAGTCAGGACCCTATTTGGGTACTCCTGGGAAGCGAAGGAAGTCCAGGCCGAAACGATACATATACCCACAAAGATGGCGAGAGCATGCTGAGAAGCTGACTGCTGAATCCAGTGGAGAATCGCATTTCTGGGCAGAGGTAGAGGAGCTCCGCACTAAAACAACCAGCATTGAAGGGTTTGAAAAAGTCAAGCAAAGAGTTTTGCAACTAGAACAAAATATACAGAAATGGGTTAATGACGAAGAGTTGGGTATGGATGTGCTCTCGGAGGAATCTATTCTTAGGAGGTGGTGGAAAACACTCCCTGACCAGCATAAGAAGGATTCTTGCATTCAAGTACTTATCGATAAGGAGAAGAAGATTTAGGCGGCCGGTGCCTTCTTGGATATGTTTGAATATGAAATATGTTGTGATATGTGCTAAATACAGTCTAGCTATTACTCTTTTGAAATAAAATTAGTTTAAGGAGAAGAAGATTTAGGCGGCCAGTGTCTTCTTGGATTTGTTTGAATATGAAATATGTTGTGATGTGTGCTAAATACAGTCTAGCTATACTCTTTTGAAATAAAATTAGTTAAAGGAGTTGAAAACAACAGAAGCTCATCTATGAAGTTTTGTGAATGCTCATCCTTCTAATCACAATGGGGCATGCTTCTTACCTTCTCAAAATTTTACGTGTACCATACTATATATTATCCAGAAAATCAAAAGATCATCTATTCTAGATGTTGAACACAATAAACCTTGTGAATCTCTTCAAGTATCAAGAACATAAGAATGAGAACTGTATACAGGCTGATTCATCATTCCATGCTTATATAGCCTGAAAGTGGCTGCTAAAATCCACCTTCAGTTTAGTATAGGAATTGAAGAGATGCACAATCACAGTTCTACCGACAAATTGCATCTACACTTAGAAAATCAGCTTTTAAGAAAGCATTGAATCAAACTGCTCTTTTCAGGGGGGAGGGGAAACCAGTAAGCTAAATCCATAAAATGAACATAAAGAACAACAGTACTTACAACTTATACAACTCTATTGCCCCTTGCAGCAAGCAGAGTAATTATCCTAATTCCTGATAGCAGAGCAAACCAAAGACAAGTACGAGTGAAACAGTACCCCCAAACAAAAAATTTTAAAAAAGGTTGCAAGAACTACTTTACCAGCCTTCATGCTCCATGTACCCGCCACACAGCATGGACATCAAGGAGATAATTCACCATGGAACACTGCTAAAATGTCATCAGTAAAATAAGTAAATAAATACTTTTCTTTTCAGATAGACAGGATGTTTTACAACCACAAGGCTGTTCCCATCTATTAGTGGAGACTTACACTACCCTTAATCCCTAAGTGCTTGCACAGAGTAGCATTGCACATAGATCACTACAAACCAAGATCAAAATGCAAAGCATACAGAACTCCAATTGAATGGATACCAGTTCTTTTCCCTTTTTGTTCTCTTCCTCCTTATCATCTTCCACAGAAAACCAAAACTCCATCTTCCCCATGCTCTTTTTCTTGTCCTTTGATTTGTTATTTGTTATTTTTTATTTTTTATTCTGATTTCTTTATTATTGATAGGAATTCTTTCGTTAAAGACCCTATGAATTGATTAAAACCTCATATTCATACTACAACCGCGATGATTCAACAAACTCCAGACTAAGTCCAAAAATTAGTTGAGTAACCAGCACTATCAAGTAAAATGGGATATGTAAAGCCTCAAATAATAATCAAATAGGAATTAGTCATGAAAGAAAAAACCGAGTATACCTACAATTTAGGAGATAATGACGGAAAAAGATCCTCTCCCGGGCTCCTGCTTAAATAATGACTACATCACTACACTACAGGCATAACTCTGCGGTGTAGCAAATGATGAATGGCACAAATGGTGAATGGTATAAATGGTGAGTGGCCGTGAGGGCCAGAGGAGAAGTTGCAACACAAAGCCTAGAGAGAATAAACCAAGAGAGACAAATAAAGAAAGAGAGTGTGAATCAGTCTTTAAGGACATTTGGAACAAAATAAAAGGGGAGATTCAGTAGGAACACGTCAAAAGGAGAAATCTGGAAGGTGAGTGGAGTACGAGAAAGCAAGCCATGGGATGAGCTATTTGTTTAAACAATCCAAAACATAATTTGCAAAATAATTACAGTTTTAACCTAATATGTCACAATGGAACTTGGCAATATCAAGGAAATTGGTTTTATCTGTCAATGACACTTCCCTCACCTAAATGGTACAAATAAAGAACATCTCAAATGATTATGAAAACTGAAACAATACTCAATAATTCTAAATGAATGAGCACTACTGGATATTTAAAATTATCGCTTTTTGATCATAGGCGTGTATTTAGATAAGAAAATCTTCACTTCTTAATACACAAAGTGAACAAATAAATTTAAAAAGATTTCCCAGAAACCTCCACCGTCCACTGTAGACCAATGAGGAAATGAATACCAAAATATTAGCTGGGAGATATAAAAATGCAAACAAAACAATAAGCCGGTAGTTTAAAAATATAAAAATCTAATTTTCATCCAAAATTAGACATGACATTCAATTCAAAACCTCAAACCGTGATACAAGTCAAAAGAAACTAGGTTCTAAACATTGTATGGTATCCATACAAAACATGATCCCCCAATAAGCAAAGTCTGAAGTGCTGACCTCAATATGTTTACATTTACAACCATATCAATAACCTACCGAGTTAAAACCAAAATCCATTCTTCAAAGTATTGCTTCAATCAGCCATAGCCTCAGAAAGCAATAAAGGTAATTGCGTGAAAAAATGTAACAAGCTAAAATGCAGAGGCATCTCCAGCGAAAAGAACTGCTTGAACAAAAAGGCCATTAGAATATAACATAAAGATGGAAAGTCCGCACAAACAGTAAAAAATAGAACAGCATTCGCAGGAAAAAAGAAAAATCATATTGTAATCATCTTTTATGTATTGAATTTCTATACCACCTTATCTATTCACATACCAAGATGTGTCCTCTACATCAACGAATGCACCATTCATATAAGAACCAAACTCATAAGATAATAGCTTAATTCCCGGGTGCTCAAAACCCTATGCCAACATCTACCTCTATTAAAAAAGAGAGAAACAGAGCCTAAGACTAAACAGAACACACGAGATACGCAAAATGAGAGAGACCCAATATACTTAATGGACGAAAACAGAGACTCCACCTAAGACCTCGTGATCATGCTACAAGAACGAGCCAACCGGAATGCCAGGCTGCCCCCATTTACACTTGCCTCCACCTCGATAGGGTCAGTTTCATACGGTTTCCTGCAGCCGGGACAACGCCCATCCTCCTCAAGAATCCTCTTGTGGCAGAAAAGGCAGAGCCGGAACCCGCACAAGCAAGGCAAAAAGCTTGAGTCCGTGCCATCCAAATCCTCATAGCATATAGGACACGAGGACGGCGCAGACACCACACTCTTAGAAGCCCACGCAACCCCTCCTCCGCCATAATACCGGTCCGGATTAGGCAAGCTTTGCTGCTTAGACAAATTGGGCAAACTCCTAGGTCGAAAAGCATCGTCCGGCCTCCACGCCTGGCTGTTCCCGCAAGCCCCTGAAACCATTTTTGGACACTCCAGCTTCGAATTTCCATCTCTAAGGCCCGTCCCATCGGTAGCTTGCCGCGGAGAAACCACTTGGGCAACGGATTCGGAACTCGGGTTTTGGTCTTGGGGCTTGTCCTCGTCCGCCGCTAAAGCATCAGCCATGGTCTCCCAATCATCCAAGCCGTCACCATCATCTTCTCCTCCACCTTCCTCATCTTCCGTTATACACCCCGAACAGCACCCACCACTACTACTACTGCTACTGCTTCCACTGCTGCCACTTCCGGTGAAGTTTGTACTCGAATCAGCACCACCGAGGACGCTACTGGTAGCACTGGTGGGACTGTTCGACGGCGAGTCCAAATCGCTGTCTCGATGAATCGATCGATCCATATCTTCGCCCCTGGAACTCATTTCCAAATTCTCCAACGCCCGGTTGCCCCCTTTGCCGCACTGAACGCCGCCGCTCTGTTCCTCCTTGAATCCCCTGTTCTTTGCCGTGCCTAACCCAATTATTCATCGCAAATCCGATAATCAATTAAACAAACCAAAATTAAATAAATAAACAAGGAAATAAATAAAATCATAGAAATACTTTTTACAGAAATACATACGAGATGGGATAAATAAATACATAGTTTATAGAATAAGAGATCGCAGGCGTACCTTGAGAAAGCCATTGCTCGCGACGAGCATCAAGCTTGCACTGCTTCAATTTGGCGGACCTGTTGGCCTGAAAATCCCCAAATCCAACAGAAAATTAAGAAAAAAAAATTAACCCAAAAATACACATTAAAAATATATTTTCTTGACAAAGCAATAGGAATTGAATTCTCACCCTCTTCTTCTTGCCCAAATCCCTGGCGTTGGGGGCCGAGGGAACCGAAGCGGCAGTGATCGTGTCGGAACTCATGGCTGAGGCAGTCGGATTCGGATTCGAAGAACAGAGAAGTTCGGAAAAACCCTAATTCGCGAAAAGAGAGAGGAAGAGAGAAGGACTTCAGAGAGAGAGAGAAAGAGAAAGAGATTGAATGGATAACGGAAACTCCTCTGCTTCGCTCGGCCTTTTCACAATATGATATTAGAAGGACTTCCTATATATAGTACATATCTTACGGAAATACCCCTAGTTCTCGGTTAATTTCCACGGTTGTGCTGGTGAGATGACCCGCAGGGAAAAATATTTCGTTTCAAGGTTATGTTTGNAATAGGAATTGAATTCTCACCCTCTTCTTCTTGCCCAAATCCCTGGCGTTGGGGGCCGAGGGAACCGAAGCGGCAGTGATCGTGTCGGAACTCATGGCTGAGACAGTCGGATTCGGATTCGAAGAACAGAGAAGTTCGGAAAAACCCTAATTCGCGAAAAGAGAGAGGAAGAGAGAAGGACTTCAGAGAGAGAGAGAAAGAGAAAGAGATTGAATGGATAACGGAAACTCCTCTGCTTCGCTCGGCCTTTTCACAATATGATATTAGAAGGACTTCCTATATATAGTACATATCTTACGGAAATACCCCTAGTTCTGGGTTAATTTCCACGGTTGTGCTGGTGAGATGACCCGCAGGGAAAAATATTTCGTTTCAAGGTTATTTTTGTAAAGTAACTTAGGGCACAGATAGAGTGGAGCAGAGTAAAACGACGACGTCTAAATTTCTGTCCCCCATTTTTTTTTTTTTGGTTCTTTCTTTCTTGAGTGCCACGGTAAAGCACTTGCCCATTTTCTCGAAATTATAAATTTGAAACTTACCTGGATTTTCCAACCATGGGATGTTTCAATTAATTAGGCTGTTGGCAACCAACTAATTAAGGTAACAAATGGTTTTATTATCTAAAAATGGTATTCTTTGTTTTTTGAGGAAAATGGTATTCGGTGTATTGCATTGGACGGTTTCCGCGTGTGGATTTCATCACCTTATCATCGCATCCATCCGATCAATCGCTCGTGGTTATCTGATGGCCATCAAAATCAACACACACATACATTATATATGATTTTTTGCATTTCATTATTTGCAGTTTTTTAATTGTGAAAATAAATAAGAATTAGGTATTTTAAAGACATATTTTACATGGTCCATCATTCCTATTAAAAATATACGTGAAAATCACATAGTGCTACCGCTAGCGACAAATGTTATATGTTTTGTTAATCTTATTAAAAACACAATGTGGGAATTACAATTCTAACGTATATTAGTTTAATAAATTAGGTTGGAAAAAAACTTCTCCTGAAAAATAATAGACTAAAAAGTCTGTTTGGCTATGCAATTTCGTAAACTAAAAGTGCGTTTTTAAATAAAATCTCAGTAATATCTCATTTGAGAGTGGTTTTTTTTTTTTTTTTTAAATAGCGATTTAAATTTTACCAAACACTTAATTAGTGTGTGTTTGCCTTGAGTTTTTGAAGGCCAAAAGCACATTTTCAACTAAAATCGCAAAAAGCAATTCAATTTAGACTGTTTGAAAGAAAATAAAAATAAAAAATTGATGGTTTAAAAACATTAAACTGGATTTTTAAAAGTCATATTTTTTAATTACTAATCTTTTAAACCACATGAAACTGCTAAACTAACACATACACTTATTCAAAATTGCTTGGGTTTGCTAATAGAACTAATAGGTTGATGAGAGTTTATATTGGGTGGTCTTTGGCATTTCTCAATCACAAAAATTAACTCAAGAGGTGAGACTTTATAAACTGACTACTCGCCCCTTCCACAACTGATGTGGGATAACTCCTGTTTGTTCACTTTTAGTTTTAGATGTCAAAATACGCATTTAAAAACATTTAAAACACATGAAAAATTAAAGAAAATAAAAAGTTTGTTAGTGATTGGTAGAACCAAAAGTTGCCCATATTACCTTAATATACATTTACAACTAGTAATCAGTACCATCAAAGCTTATCCATATGATCAATTGATAATTAATATTATAATATCAAAATAGAAAGTAGAAAAATAATATTCTTCTTAGATCGTAAAGTAATTTAATAAATTTGAGTATGATTGCACCACTTTTTTTTTTTTTAAAAAAAANTCGTAAAGTAATTTAATAAATTTGAGTATGATTGCACCACTTTTTTTTTTTAAAAAAAAAAAAAAAAATTGATAATATTTAATATAACAAAAAACAACACTTTTTTAAATGTGACCCTACATTTTAAAAAACAATTTTCAAAACTTCAGAAAAGTCAAAATTTGAAAAGCAATTTTCTTTTTTCTTTTTCTTTTAATTAATAAATGATTAACTCGTATGAATAATAATAAAAAATTTATGCGTAGCATTAATGTTATTTACTTTTACTTGTAAGTAATATTTATCAATTTTTTCCGTAACAAAAATTCTCAATGTTAGAGTCCTAATCAAAATTGGTCTGAATTAATATTTTCATTGTTTCTCTTTTTGTTTTAAAAGTAAACATTGTGTCCTATCCAATTCAAGGTGTTTGTAGTTTGTACCAAATTCATTACGAATTTATAAATTATAAGAATCGGAAGATTACAAAGATTTTGTTTGTTGAACAAATATAATATTGGGGAAAATTCAGTTTTAACCTTTGAAGTTTCAATGGTTTTTTAATTTTAACTCAAAAGTTTAAAAAGTGGCAATGTACCCCCCCTGAAGTTTAAAAAATTGACAATTTTAAAAGTATAAAATGACGAAACTACCCTCAGGCTTTTTTTTTAAAAAAAAANCAATTTTAAAAGTATAAAATGACGAAACTACCCTCAGGCTTTTTTTTTAATAAAAAAAAATTTCGTCCATTTTAACGGAAAAAACTAACGGGGGCTAACATTGCAAGTTTTTGAAACTTCAGGGGGGTGGATTGCAAATTTTTAAACTTTGGGGTTAAAATTGAAAACTCACTGAAATTTCAGGGGTTAAAACTGAATTTTTCCCTATAATATAATATATGATTTTTAATAATAATTTGCTAATTTTTTAAAAGGTTAAGTATTCTCATATTCTTTCTTTCTTGTGTTACCCTAGTTCCGCGCAGTTTATTATCAACTTAGTCATGGGTCTCTATAGCTGTGGATGTTTTATTTTAAACATTTGGGGCGTAATTATATTTTCACACATATGATAGAAGGTATGATGGACAATTTTAGTTAGAAATGAGCCACACCAAAAAGTTATTCGTTTTATGGATTTGAGTGTTGTAATTTGATTAATTCATTTGGAATGATAGTACATATGTAATTAGCGTTTTTCCTTATCAGTTGCATGATTTTTCCATACAAGTTCCAAAAAAGATGAAAAAAATGGCCAAATAAATTCTACCCAAAAACATGGCTAAAAAAACATAGCCCAAATCCATTAATCCAAATTTAAATAAAAAAATTAAAAAGACAAATCCCAAATCCTACGGGTTTTATCTTATTCTCCCTCCAAAACGACGCCTTTTTGGTGTTAAACTCCAAAATGACGTCGTTTTGGATGTTTTATTTAATAGTTTATTAATATAAATATTATATATATAAATAAAGGTGGTTATTGGTTATAACCGTCTTTCCCTACCCCCAGGGACGGAGCCAAAAAATTTAATGGGAGGGGGCCGGCCAAAAAAAAATTTCGGCTCTTTAGAATTTTTTTATTAAAAAAAAATTACTTTTGTTATTTTTTAAACTAAAGACTACTTATGGACAAAAAAAGTGAGCATTTGAAAGTATGGGCCAAAAATAAAAACAAAAATTTAATGGGTATAGCCCAAAAAATTAAGAATATGGCCAAAAAAATTTATTGGATATGGCCATAAAATCTGAAAATAGGGCCAAAATTTTTTTAGGAGGGGGCCAAATAACTAAAATTAGAACCAAACTTTACTTTTTTTTTTTGGTTTTTTTACTTCTATTTTATTTTTCCTATTTTGTGGGGCAGGGGGGGACCATGGCCCACCCCGGTCACCCCCTCCCTCCGTCATTGCCTACCCCTAAAACCGTTAACCGTAACCACCCTAGTCGGTTATCAGTTTTTAATAACTGACTACCAAATCGGTTAACGGTTACCAATTATTGGTTATAATTAGTTATCGGTTGATTGACGGGTCGAAACCTATTTTATAGTAACTTTCTCACATTTATTACTACTCCAATTAGTAACAATTTGAACATAAAAAAAGTTAGAACCATATCTAAGACTTGGGGGAGTCTGCAGTTGATGACCCTAATAAACAAATTTGTTGGGAGACAGAACTATGTAATATAATGCGTGATGATTAAAGTGATAACAAGTGCGCTACAATTATAGCTACCATTCCTTTATCATACATTTTCTATTTCACTTAATTTGGTAAAAAATTAAAAACGCTTTTAAATGTTCAAAAACTTAAAAATTGTCAAAACACACTTTTGGCAAAAGCTTATAAATAAAACTTTTGCCCAAAAGTTTTTTTTTTTTAGACTTAAAAGATATATTTCACAAACGCAGTCCCAAACATGCTCTAAGTCCTCCTAGAGTCATTCCATATGTGATGTGGTATTTAAAATTACCAATTGATTAAAATTAAATAATAATCATCTCAAATTTAGTAGTGATTTTAAATGCTACATCACTTTTGGGATAACTAATAAGATTTGTAAAAAACCCCCCATCTCTCTCTCTCTATATATATATTCTTCTTATTCCTTAAAATCCATACACAAATAGGCTTACAAGTGAGAAACGTTCCAACGTTGCTTATTGCAGAGGCAGAAACTAGAAAAGCAGGGTTCATCGGCCATATATATGATCCATCATATACAACCAAAAAAGTTGAATCATAAAATGCTTTTTTTTTCAACATAAGAATTATTTAGGGATTGGTCGGTACCTAACTGGCCGGTCTATTACAATTACAAGCATGATTGTCACTTTTTTTCATTTCTATTGCTTAATCACCATAAGCAAATGAATCAATGGCACTGCGCAAAAGGTACCACAAACACCTCACTTGTTGAACTTTAATTTCTACTTAGGAAAGCGTGAAAATGACTGATGTTAATTAAAGATATTGTGTAGTTACTAATCAACCCCACATGCATCCTGATCATGCTTTGTTTACTAATTTTGTGATGACCCCACCGGCATTTGTACATATCCTTTGGTTTAGCAGTTTTAAAACGCTTAGTTTGAAAAATAGCAAATAGGACTGTAAATGTTGTTGTGGAGATGGTGGGGTTGGCAGTAGTTATAACTTATAAGCATATATAGGTCTATGTGATTTTGATATCATTTAAAATTATTACTTAATTTAAAATTTTAAGCTGATAAAGAACATAATTGAGAAAGAAATGCGACTTTAAAAAACCTTAATTAAGGTTCCATTTGTTTCGACGTAAAATATTTTTTGTTATAAAATATTTTAAGAAAGTTATTTTACAGAAAATATTTTATGATGAAAATATTTTTCGTTGTTTGGTGTGCACACGGAAAATTACAAATATTTTTTATATTCACAACATAATTTTTATTTTTTTTTTGCATTAATGATTGACTTTTTTTTTTTTTTTTTTTTTTAAAGATATTTAGCGGGATGATCTCATTCTGATTACATCATCCTGATTACGTACATGAAAATTAATTAATCGTCATCATGATTACGGTCATTAATATATATCTCCTGGCCCTTAGCATTCATGAATCTCATACGCTTATTGTCAATTGTTCCACTAAGCATCATGGAGCAGCTTTCTGTTTATCAGTAAGTCAAAAAGAAAACCAAAGACAACCAGTTGTTTCACTCGACTGAACCAGTAGTTTCACCCAAGCAAAGATGTTTTTTTTTTGTTCTTACGAAAGAGAAAACGAGATGGAAATTCATTAAACGTAGGCGCAGGTCGTGTAAAGGGTGTACTTGTCTGACCTTTCCACATCGGCGTGGGCCTGGGTAAGTTGGTAACTAACATTCAGTCGAATGATCATATCATGATATGCATACCCTTTTTTAAGTTTTCGTAGGGTCAATGATTACAACACTCAACGTACGGTACGGGTAAGCTAGGCACATGAGTTCGCCGACATTTCATGCAAGGCTTCATGGAATTTGCGTCGACATGCATCACTCGAACACTCAAAACAAGTGTAAAAGAAATCCAGCTAACTAACTAGGAGACAAATCTTGTAGTTGTACCTAACTACTTATGCATAATGCATGGGTGAAAGTGAGATTACCCCATGCACGTCACTTGCAACAAATGGAATCATCTATATTATCCCGTACGTAACTCATCCGTCTTCGATCACGACAACTACAAGACAATAAAGAAGCTAGGCAATCTAAAGTAAGCATTTGTAATCTCATGCCAAAAAGTATTAGTTAGTTAAAGCCGCCGGCAATTCCTAATCCTATCAACTTTTCATGGCCCACATCCTCCTTATAAATAGATCGATGTCTTTGCTTCTATCAATCTATCTTGTATGTTGTATGCTCTCTCATTAGGATCATTCTTTTAGTACAAACAAACTCGGCCAAAAAGAATGGCACAAGCACCTGCCCAGCTGCCTGTGGCGATCCGTAATGCTCTAAGAAACGGGGGGTACACCGAGCCAATATTCTTCGCTCAAAAGATTTTAGACCAAAGGGATTTAGATAGAAACCATGACCGCTTGCAGATCGAAGTTGTGGCAAACAACCCAATAATCACAGCACTAGGTGGCAATAGGGTCCTTAGGGTAACGATAATGCATTCATTGGGGAGTAACCCAATAACTTTGCGGAAGTATCCCCGGGGCGGTGACCGTTCATGCANTATATATATATATATATATATATGAGTGTTTCTATATAGGAGAGGTGGCATGGAGTATGGAAGTCATCGATGCAGTACTATATATAGTGAATACGTGACTATGTTTTAGGGGCTTTCTTTGATTAATGTTTTCGTTCTATATATTATCGAATGAGATTTAGATTTCTTCAATTATCCTATTAGGCAAACATAGTTTAAGTTGTTGCTAATAACAAAGTACGTATCAGTGATGAGTGGTCGCTGAATATACTTTCATTAGTGACGTCTATGTTGATAATGTGTGTGTGTTTTTATTTTTTATTTTTTATTTTATAAAAAAAATAAAAAATAAAACAAAAAAGAAGCCCATCTTCTTTTGTTTTTTTATAACTTTACTTACCCATTAATGTTTAACCACTTTCGTAATCGTATCTTCAAAGTTTAAAAGGTTGCAATATTTGGAAACTAGACCAATTGGTGTCTTGACAAAGATTCTCACTTTGGCTTTGTCAAGGAATGTATAACATGTACAAAAGATAGAGTGACTTGTACGTACCCAATATATATATATATCAGCTACGATCATACGTGTGTTTAATGAATGCATGCGAAGGGCCTACAAATCCAATTAACATGTCAACACCGATCTATGTTAAATCACATACTTAATGCGAGTAATGATATAAGGGCTTGTTTGAGATTGTGTTTGAGGAGCCTAAAAGTGCTTTTAACACTCAAAAAGTCTGTTTGAAAAAAAGTACTTGTTTGGTAAAAAAATTAAAAGCGCTTTTAAATGTTCAAAAACCTAAAAATTGTCAAAACACATTTTTGACAAAAGCTTATAAATGAAACTTTTGCCCAAAAGTTTTTTTTTTTTTTACTTAAAAGCTATATTTCACGAACGCAGTCCCAAACAGGCTCTAAGTCCTCCTAGAGTCATTCCATATGTGATATACCATTTAAAATTACCAATTGATTAAAATTAAATAATAATCATCTCAAATTTAGTAGTGATTTTAAATGCTACATCACATTTGGAATAACTAATAAGATTTGTAAAAAACCCCTCTCTCTCTCTATATATATATTTATATATATATATTAGGGCTGGCAATTCGGGTTGTTGTGTCGGGTTCGGGTCTGACCCGATTATGACCCAATACGATTATGCTCGACACGACACGACACGATTAATTAAACATGTCGAACCCCTCGACCCGAACACGACATGGTCCATAAACGGGTAACACGACACGACCCTGTTTACATAAACGTGTCGTGTCACGACACGCAAACCCCGACACTGACACGACCCGAATGTAAATTTATTTTAGTTTTTAACTTTTTAATAGCAAAATCTTTGCAACCAAAGTAATAAATACAATGTTCTTTTCTCTAATAACATATTCTTCTTTCTCAAATGCAATTCAACAAACTCTAAAGCAAGTTAAATGAAAAATATAAAAACAATTTGTTACAATAAACCGAAGGGTATAGAACAATATGATAAAATATTTCTGGATGATTACAAGTCCAAATAAAGCAAAAGAACCACAAGGCAGCCTCCACTGATAATGAATAGTTTTTAGTTTTTACACTTTTACAGTTTTAAGCTTTTATTTTTTTATTTTTAAAAAGAGAGAGAAGCTAAACGGGGCAACCCGCCAACCCGACGGGTTGACCCGACACGGCAAGCTAAACGGGTCAACTCGCGAACCCGACAGATTGATTCGACACGACACGATTATAAACGTGTCATAAACGGGTCAACTCGTTTATGACCCGAACCCGATTAAATCCAACCCTAACCCGGATTTCGCGTGTCGTGTTCGTGTTGGGTTCGCGTGTCACGGGTTAAATTGCCAGCCCTAATATATATATATTCTTTTTATTCCTCAATCCCAACAGTTGCATGATTTTTCCATCCAAGTTCCAAAAAAGATGAAAAAATGGCCAAATAAATTCTAGCCCAAAAACATGGCTAAAAAAATATAGCCCAAATCCATTAATCCAAATTTAAATGAAAAAATTAAAAAGACAAATCTCAAATCCTACGGGTTTCATCTTATTCTCCCTCCAAAAAATTATGGGGTTTATAATCTTCCAATATTACTGGAAATCCTTGTATATTTCTTCATTATACCACAAAAGTAATGGAATATGATCCTCTCTATTTCAAGTTAAATAAAGAAAAAAAGAAAAAAAAAGGCCATGTTATGGTCAATATTAGATTTGACTACAAAATGTCTGCAGATATTCATTTTTATTTAAATTTTTTTCTTATAATTAAACCCATAACAATTTTTGCATTGAACCCATAAATGCTTGTATTTTGAAGTCGATCATATCTACAACTTTTTTATTTCACAAAAGTACGTAGCAAGTAACTAAGCAAGAAGAAACAAAAACAAAAATAAATCACTGGAATTTGTTTGATTTGTTGAGAAAATAGTCCCACATTGCCTGTGGACAAGACCTTGGGCATGTTTATAAAAAATGGGTAACCCTCTCTTGTCAGACCGGTTTTATGAGATGAGTTAGGCCCATGAATTTTTTCATGGTATCAGAGCTTACCACAGGACAAATTTGGCCCACACTACTTACCCCGTAACAAGGACCAGGAAAAATGCTGGCCTGCACGTGAGGTAGGGTGTTGAGAAAATAGTCCCACATTGCCTGTGGACAAGACCTTGGGCATGTTTATAAAGAATGGGTAACCCTCTTTTGTCAGACCGGTTTTATGAGATGAGTTAGGCCCATGAATTTCTTCATGATTTCCATGGCATTTTCTCACCCACTTAAATTAGACCCGGAAAGAATTCACAGAATTCCACGAACAAATCCATATGATTAGCAAAAAGCACGGCCATCTGTAATAACAAATTAATCAAATATTATGAGAGAAAATTAATTAAGGAAGAAGGAATAAGAAGATAAAGAATGAACGAGAAGATAAAATTAACAAGCTATGTACCTCTTCTACCATTTTCGTCATGCTGTTCTGCCCACTAGTAAAGCCCTCTAGAATTTCATTATAACGTATTAAACCGTTAATGGCAAGCCGATCCTGTAATTGTGTGTATATATATATATATCAAATAATGAATGAGAAGCCAAAGAAGTGAATATTATATTTATCAGATGCATTTTATTGCTAATTGTATTTCCCACCTTGATTTTTCGGATAAAGTTGTCTACCTTGACTTCCGCTTGGAGTCTCTTTAAAGCTTCACGAAGTTCACTGTGATTCTCTACCAACTGCTCGAGCCTCGACATAGCTCCAACCATGTCACTGCTAAACAATGTATTTCCTCCATCAGCAAACATGAATGGGAAAAATGAAGAGGAAAATGTAATTCAACTCCTGCGAAGTTGGCAAAAGAAAAGGAAGAAAGAACCTTTGTTCTTCGTAATCTTGATCAACTATTTGCATTAAACGACCATATAATTCTCCGTTGTTGTACTCCCTCACTAACCTCAAAAACTCATATGTTTCCCTTAACACGGGCCTAGTGCAAGCAATCAAATAAAGAGTAATATACGTAAAATCAATACCAGAAAGTAACGAAAATTGAAGAAAGAAAGAAAGATCAAATTCTGGAGAGAATTAAAAGAGATGTAGCGGCTCACAGTGGTAAGGCGACATCGTTAATCGTGCCACGGGTGACTTGGGATCGGGAGCTACTTGGGCCAGCTGGTTGCATCGTTTTTGCGAGTTGCAAGGAGAAATAATGAATCTTTGAGGAAGAAGGTAGGAAGAGAGATTGATTTTGACCTAAGCCTCAATCTTAAACTAACTCTCTCTCTCTCTCTCTCTCTATATATATATATGTCATGTGGCCGGGCTGTTTTAATTTTGGGTCTAGTTGAGCCAGGTCAATCCAATATATATATATATATATATATATATGTCATGTGGGCCGTTTTAATTTTGGGTCTAGTTGGGCTAGGTCAATCCAATTTCTGACCCATGGGTTAAACAATTTGTTTGATTCATCAAGTGAATGGATATTAAGTATTAACTATTAAGTTATTAACCTGATCATAATTAATATATATATATTAGTCTGAATTGATTTAAATAAAACATACCCAAATTACTAATATGAATTCATAATCCAAAATGATATATATTAGCAGCTTAATTGCCCTAAATGGGTTAGGATTATTAGGGTTTGTCAAGATAAGTACCCAGCCTTCCAAACAAACATAATTCAAATAAACTTTTCTATGGTAATGCCTTGAATAAAGCATAGTAGCATCCAATACATTAATGGCAAACCCATCATATAAAGTTTTGGAAAATGCTAGGGGTTCTCTCCATAGTGTTTTTCTGGGTTCTCCCAAACTTACGTAAAACATGATTTAAGAAAAAATAAAATTGTAGTGGCTTCCACCATCGGTATTTTTAGGCATTAGAACCAAATTTGAAACATTAGCACCAAAATTGAGGCATTATCACTAAATTTAGGATGATCAAATCCATTTTGGGTGATACTATCTCTAAAGGGTTAACCTTCTACCCTTATGTTTTAGTTTTGAATCCAAAAACAAGTTTTAAAGCATTAAAACCTAAATATTAACTAATAAAAATTAATCTGTTGGCAAAAAAATGGTACTACAATTTTATTTTTTCTTAAATTATGTTTTATGTAAGTCTAGGGGAACCTAGGAGAACACTATGGGGAGAATCCCTCCCCTAAAGTTTTTGATAAATTTTATTATTACATTATATAAATATAGCACCATAAAAATAAATAGGGAAAAAATATAAAAAAGCCCCCTCAACTACCAGCGATTTACGATTTAGCTCCCTGAAGTTTCAAAAGTGATAAAATGGCCCCTCAAACTACCAGACAGTTGTATTTTGGCCCCCTCCGTTAGTTATTGCCGTGAAAGTGGATGGAAAAATCAAAACGACGTCCTTTTTTTAGGTTAAGTTACCAAAATACCCTCTTGGAGAAAAAAAAAAAAATTAAAATCAAAGACCAAAACTGCGCCGTTTTGATGAAAAATAGGGTTTTTCCCTCTAACCAAAACAGTGTCGTTTTGGTAAGTGTTAGGAATTAAAAAAAAAAAGGGAAAAATATAAAATGGCCCCCCAAACTACCAGTCATTTGTAATTTAGCCCCCCAAAGTTTCAATTGGTATAAAGTAGCCCTCTAAACTACCAACCCCTTATAATTTGGCCCCTTCTGTTAGATAAAACCATGAAAATGGATGGAAAATCCAAAACGACGTCGTTTTGGG
The DNA here is from genome assembly GCA_006937295.1 of Carpinus fangiana. Taxonomy (NCBI): domain Eukaryota; kingdom Viridiplantae; phylum Streptophyta; class Magnoliopsida; order Fagales; family Betulaceae; genus Carpinus; species Carpinus fangiana. Next base: position 3,330,834 of record CM017328.1, on the reverse strand, counting down.
ATGTAAAGTTACTAAAATGCCCTTATCAGAATAAAAAAATAAAATTAAACCCCCTAAAACGGCGTCGTTTAACTTTCCATCAAGAATACCCCTTCTCCATCAGCTCTTCCTGTGTTCTTTCCTTCTAAGAACAAAAACAAATCCCAGCGAAGAACCACACCCAAATTCACAATTGATTTTACTGTTATTATTGCAATTATTTATCTTTTTTACTTTGGGAAACGCATAGTGAAGGTGTTAGCTTCCGTAAATTTTTTTCCTTCCTTTTCTGTGAATTGGTGAGTTTTCTCGACTATCAAACAAAGCTTTAGTGGATGTCAGAATTTAAACGATTCTGTTTCTGAACAATGTATACTTTTTGTTTCCGTCATTTTCTCGATAACCAAACACTATAGAGATTTGCTATTTGAGACATAAATTACCCTAACCATTCTCAGGATTTCAAGAGTGGCATTGCGGAGATCCAGTCTCTGAAATCTAACTGTAACGCTGAGTTGAAGAGGCGAGAAGCCATAGAAATCACTTGTAACAGTCTCAAGCAAGGTTGCTTTTCGTTCAGAATCTGAATTTTCAAAAGCACTTCATTATAACTTGTTGGCAATTGCTTTATTGGTCTAATTTGTGTTACATTTAATAGAAAGATAAATTGGTTTCATTGCTTGCTACGTGTTTGTTTGATTACCTAAAAAACAAATTAGTATTTCAAGTTTGGAAGATATCATCAATTTGCTTTGTTCGTTAAACCATGGGAAGAACCCAGCGAAGAACCACGGGAAGAACTGAAGGGGGTTTTCTTGAGGGAAAGCAAAATGACGTCGTTTTAGGGGGGGTTTAATTTTATTTTTTATTCTAAAAAGGGCATTTTAGTAACTTTGTATCCCAAAACAACGTCGTTTTAGGTTTTCCATCCATTTTCACGACTTCATTTAACGGAGGGGCCCAAATTATAAGGAGTTGGTAGTTTAGGAGGCTACTTTTTATCAATTAAAACTTTGGGGAGCTAAATTACAAATAGCTGGTAGTTTAGAGAGCCATTTTATATTTTTCCAAAAAAAAAAAATCCATAGACCCCATCCTCGTAGAGTTCGGTCTCGCCGTCGTGTCCGGATGGAATTTGGTCGGAGAACTAGCCAGACTTGGCCAGAAGAGTGACGATGATGACGTAACAAAGTAGAAAAACGAAGAGAGGGCTCAGGACGACGCCTAAAGCTGCGGAAGAACTCCCCAGAGATTCTAACGGCGAAAGGGACCAGAGCTAAGGTCCACAAGACGAGAACCATGGCCAGAAACATCTCCACGAAGCGAGAAAGCTTCGAGATCTTTGTTTCTCAACTTTCAATATTCCGTCAAAATCAAACAAAGCCGATGGGTGAAGCTGCAAGAGTGTTACGGCATTGTAGTCGGAGTGGGAAGTGTTTTCTCTAGGAAAGTAATGAAATGAAAATCCAAGAGAGGGAAATCTTGGAAGAACAAAGGAAAGAGAGAAAATATTGTACACTATAGAACTGAAAGAGAGAGAGAAAAAAATAAGGTTTTATGATTTCAATATAGGATTACATAGAACTGAAAGGGGTCTCTTCTCTTTTTGGTTTAATGGGCTGCACATCCTGCAAAACCCTATTTCGTTTCTATATTAGTTTCTAGTTCAATTTTTTTTCCTCTTTTGTCTGTTTGGTTGCTGAGAAAATCGGGAAAAGTGATGGAAAAGAAAATCAAATTGTTGAGCTTGACCCAACCCAGATTTGGAAGCTCTAATGGCCATTGAACCCCATCTCAACAACAAGATCAACAAACCAAGAAAAACCCAATCAACAAAACCCACATAAATTGAAACCCTAAATCAAAATCCCCAAATCAGAAGAACCCAATCATCAAAACCCACATAAATTCTCTTCTCCATTACCCATCAACCTTCACAGACCCGATCGCTCTCTCTCTCTCTCTCTCTCTCTCTCTCTCGGTTCTCATCTACCTTAAACTGACAGATTTCGACGATGACCTTTGGTGTATTCCAGAGGTGGCTCCATGGATTCCAGTGCGGTGTGTAGCTGGAGAGGTGCGGTGGGTTAGAAGGGAAAGAGACGAGGGATAATCAGGTGTTTTCGTCTCTAATGTGTTTTGGTGTTTTCTCCCCCTCAAAACGACGTCGTTTTTGGGGGGCATTTTTTTAATTATTTTTTTTAAAGGGCATTTTAGTAACTTAACCTCAAAAAATGACGTTTTATTTTTTTCATCCACTTTTATGGCAACAACTAATGGATGGGGCCAAAATACAACTGTCTGGTACTTTGGGGAGCCATTTTATCACTTTTGAAACTTCAGGGAGCCAAATCGTAAATCGCTGGTAGTTGAGGGGGATTTTTTTATATTTTTTCCAAATAAATAATATAAAGATAACAAGATAGTCACTTTGGTTTATATTATTTTTAGGGAATATATATCAAAACATCTTGGTAAACATGCCAAAAAAATTTCTCCCTAAGTTTTTTGTTTTTTGAAAATTTACTTTGGACTTCTCTACCTTTCTTATTTCTTATTATTATTATTATTTTTTTGACATGTCCGCACAAGAGGAGGGATGGAGGATTTGAACTAGTGACCTCCGTTTTATTATGCGTGGTTCTAGCTGATTAAACTACCTCTTGAGGACCTTTCTTATTTCTTTTCTGTTCTTCTTATTGTTCCGAACATGGTGTTGCTAGACAGGAGCCTCTCCACTGCCATATACACGAAAATAGTTGGCTCAGGCAGGGAAGCCATAGTTCTGGCACATGGGTATGGAGCAGATCAGTCGGTGTGGGACAAAATCCTTCCCTACTTGCCTCAACACTTACGGTCTGAACACGGCGGTGCTGGTGATAATGAACATGGTGTTCATCATCAAAATATGGCTGAATTTTGAATATGTGGAATCTTTTTCGGTAAATGGTATTCTGGCATATATCCCATTTATGTTTGGAAAAATCACATTTATGGATTGCAGAGCAGTGCTGATTATGAATTCATAATCCAAAAAAAAAAAAAAAAAAAATAGTCTTATTATTGATAGAATGAATAAGAAGGTAAAATTAACAAAGCATAAATTGAGAAGCTAGCTAGGTACCTCTTCTACCATTTTCACCATGCTCGGCTGCCTGCTAGGAAAGCCTTCTAGAATTTCATTATAACGCATGTATTCGTTAATGGCAAGACGACCCTGTAATTAATAATGAATGAGAAGCCAAAGAAGTGAATATTATAGGATGCATTTTGTTGCTTGTATTTCGTACCTTCATTTTTTGGACAAAGTTGGTCACCTTGACTTCCATTTCGAGTCTCTTTACACCTTGATGAAGTTCAGTGTGATCATATACTGTTGAGATAAAATAATTATAGGATTATAAATGAAGTAAAAAATAGCGGAATAGTAAAATAACAATCAATCACACAAATAAGCCGTCAAGATTTAAGTGGTTCGACTTAATAAGTTTGCATGCACTGGCAGAGACGATTTAGGAGAAATTTACTAACAAAAGGATGGAGTACAAAAGAGTAGTACAAACAAAACCACTCAAACCTTAAAGCTCCAATACACAAAAGAGAATTAAATAGAGAAATATTCTCTAAATTCTCTAAGAGCCGCTGTATTTTGTCTCTCATGGAGCTGCTGCCAAGCTCCTCAATTCTTCTCTCTAACCCACAAGCTGCAGCACCCCCTCACCAAAAACTGTAGATCACACAAATCTAATAGTTGATCTAATTAAAATAACTGCCTAAGCGGTTGCCGTTACAGTTATTAAAAATTGATAATCACCCAAGGCGATTATAGTTGCGGTTATAGATAATAAACATTAGTTATAACCGTATGAGCACCCCTAAATATCTATATATAAAAAGAAATAGTTACTTGCACTTTTGTTCTTTTGAACTTCTCTTTCATTTTTTGGTTGCTAATTCTTTATATATAAGAAGAAAGAGTTAATAACTCTTTTAGCCATAACAAAAAGGAAGAACTTTTTTTCATTGAAATTTTTTAAGTAATCGTAAAAAGCAATCATATACTTCGAGGGATGTTGATTCTAGAGAAATGATAAGATTCATTTTTTTCAATTATCTCCATTTAATAAATGAAATGAATCTACCATTGAATTTATGTGGAACCCACGTACATGAGTTCATAAATCTAATAGTTGATCCATTAAATTTGAAGGAAGAGACGGTTGTGTAACATACATCTTGATTCCATAAAATTTTTTGGATACTCTTTTACAACTTGTTGACACTTGTTAGAGTAGGATCCAATCATTCTTTTAACGGACAAAGTGATTGGATCACATACTAATACATGTCAACAAGCTCTAATCAAGATTAGATTTGACGGTTCATCTATTGGAGCCCAAGTACCTAGCTGAATCAATCAAAAGATGTCTGCAAATATTCATTTTGTATTAATTTTTTTTTCTTCTTATAATTAAACCCATAACAATTTTCGGATTGAACCCATAAATGCTTGTATTTTGGGAGTCATATCCATAACTGTTTATTTCACAAAAGTAACAACTAACAATGTAAGAAGAAACAGAAACAGAAACAAAAACAAATCATTGGAACTTGTTTGATTTACATGGCCTTTTCTCACTCACTCGCCCAAATTAAAGCCTAAGAATTCATAGAAATCCACGAACAAATCCTCATGATCAGCAAAAAGCACGGCTATCTGCAATAACAAATTAATCAAATATTATGAGAGAAAATTAATCAAGGAAGATGGAATAAGAAGATAAAGAATGAATAAGAAGGTAAAATTAACAAAGCATTTATTGAGAAGCTAGCTAGGTACCTCTTCTACCAATTTCACCATGCTCGGCTGCCTACTAGGAAAGCCTTCTAGAATTTCAAAATAACGCATGTATTCGTTAATTGTAAGACGACCCTGTAATATATATATATAGGATCATATGAATCAAATCAATGAGAAGCCAAATAAAGAAGTGAATATTATATTTATAGGATATATGCATTTAATTGCTAATTGTATTTCGTACCTCTATTTTTTTGATATAGTTCGCCGCCTTGACTTCCTTTCGGAGTCTCTTTAAACCTTGACGAAGTTCACCGTGATCCTCTATCAACTGCTCGATCCTCGACGCAGTTCCACTCACGTCACTCCTACACAATACACAATGTATATTTCCTCCATCCATTAGCAAACATATATAAATGAGAAAAATATAGATAGAATCATAGAAGTTGGTAAAAGAAAAAGCAGCTAGAGGAAAGAAAGAACCTCTGTTCTACGTAATCTTTAAGTATTTGCAGTAAACGATCATATACTTCTCTGTTTTTGTACTCCTTCACTAACTTCACGAATTTAGTTGCTTCTCTTAACAGGCTCCTTGTGCAAGAAATCCAATCAATAACAGAAAATAAGAGAAAATTCAAGAATTAAAGAAACAGAAAGAAAGAAAAAATTTTGGAGAGAAAAGAAATGTAGCGGCTCACGGTGAGATGGGGCCGTTAATCACGCCATGGGTGAGTTGGGATTGGGGGCTACTCGGGCCAGCTGATTGCATCATTTTTGCAAGCAGAGACGATGAATCTTTGAGGAGGGAGGGACTAGGGAGATTGATTCTTATTTTCTTTTTCTCTTTGAGTTCACCAAGTTGTCAACTTAATCTTAAACTACGTATGTATCGGCCGTTTTTATTTTGGGTCTAGTTGAGCCGGGTCAATCCGATTTCTGACCCATCTCATCCCCCTAATTCCTTGTGGGATGGGTTAAAAAATTTGTTTAAACTTCTAGTGCAAGGAATCTAACAAAGTGTACGAAAAATTAAAAAGAGAAAAGAAACAACAATTATGCTTATCATTGGCTTTCCTTTGCTTCTTATCACCGGCCCAAGTACTTCTTGGCAAAATAAATCTTTCTGCTATTGAATTTGTGTAGGACCCGTTTGAGTATACAAATCTAATTGTTGATTTATTTAATTTGCAAAAAGAGATGATTGTGCAATGCGTTGATTATATGAAAAATTTTAAATATTCTTTTACAACATGTTGACACTTGTTAGCATATGATCCAATTGTGCTTTTAACGGCTAAAGTGATTGGATCATATGCTAATGCATGTCAACAAGCACTGATTTTTTATTTTTATTTTTTTTAAAACTGCTGTAAAAATGTTTTAAGTATAAGATTACTCATTTTTAATTATTTTGGAAATGCTCCACTTAATTACCACCCTAATCTTTTATCACTCTACAATTATACCCTTCGACTTACAAAGTGTAAGTTAATTTAGGGCCACTGTCTTTCAAAAGCTTACAATGTCAACTCTTAAACTCTTAAATTGACAGAATCTCAAAAAATTGGATAGAACAATTAATTAAATTGACAAAATCTTAGCGCATAAAAGCTAGTCATAAAATCAATAATCTAACAAGGACTAGATTTGGTAAAATTACATAAATAGACAATTTCTCTTTAAGGCACTAAGAAAATAAAATAAAATTGGGGTTTATAATATTCCATTACTTGAAATCCTCGTATAGTTCTTCATTATATCACAAAAGTAATGGGATGCAATCGTCTCTATTTCTTGGTAAAAAAAAAAGTACTTAACAAGTAGCACAACAACAAGAAACAGAAACAAAAATAAAAACAAATCAATGGAATTTGTTTGATTTCCATGGCCTTTTCTCACTCACTCAAATTAAAACCACCCGGAAAGAATCCCCAGAAATCTAGGAACAAATCCTTATGATCAGCAAAAAGTACGGCTATCTGCAATAACAAATCAATCAAATATTATGAGCTAGAGAAAATTAATTAAGGAAGATGGAAGAAGAAGAAGATAAAGAATGAATGCATGGTAATTAGGTAATTACCCTGTAATTGTGTATATATATATACGAATCCATATGAACCAAATCCCATTATTATAGAATGCATTTTATTGCTTGTATTTTTTTTGATAAAGTTGGTCACCTTGGCTTCCAGTTGGAGTCTCTTTAAACCTTGATGAAGTGCACTGTGATCCTCTAACAACTGCTCGATCCTCGACATACTTTCACCCACGTCACTCCTACACAATACATTAGCAAACATAAATGAGAAACTCCTGCGAAAAATGCAGATTATTGTTTTATTTTAACATAAAATTGATGAAAATATAGATATATAGAAATTGGCAAAAGAAAAAGCAGAGGAAAGAAACAACTTTTGTTCTCCGTTGCTGTGCTCCCTCACTAAGTCCAGAAATTTGTATGCATCGCTTAACAGCCTCCTTGTGCAAGCAATCAAACAAAGAAACGAAAATTCAAGAAAGAGAACAATTTCTGTAGAGAAAAGAGATCGATGTAGCGAGCGGCTCACGGTGGGATGGGGACGTTAGTCACGCCATGGGTGAGTTGGGAACGGGGGCTATTCGGGCCAGCTGGTTGCATCGTTTTTGCGAGTTGCGATGATGAATCTTTGAGGAGGGAGGGAGGGAGGATATTGATTATGATTTTCTGGGTCTTTTCTGAGTTCACCAATTTGGCGCCTCCATCTTAAACTAACTTCATGTTGGTCATGTGGGCCATTTCTATTTTGGGTTGGCCGGGTCAAATCTGATTTTTTACCCATCTCATCCCCTTTAGGATGGGTTAAACAATTTGTTTGATCAAATGAATGGGTATTAACCTGAGAATTAATATCTATATATAAAAAAGGGTTAATTACACCTTTTTTTTTTTAAAAAAAAAAAAAACTTCTATCGGCTTAAATCCTAAATAAAATAAACTTTACAATAGCTTTTATTATAATTTCTTTATACTATTTTTATATTGTTTCAAATTTTAGGGATAAAAGATATTAGGATAATTTACTGTAACAGAATTTGGAGTGCGGGATGATGTATAATCTTAGCGGTGTCCTAGAATGATGTGGAAAATCTTAATTATCATTTTATTATTATAATCATAATAACCATAATAATCATATGCGGTTAACTGGAGGTTAGCGGTTAATAATCATAATAACCGCTAACCGCTTTTTTTTAAAAAAAATAATAATAATAT
>CM017328.1:3305511-3319611 GCA_006937295.1 Carpinus fangiana | reverse complement strand
AAATTAATCAAATATTATGAGCTAAAGAAAATTAATTAAGGTAATTAAGAATGAATGAATGATAAGGTAATTAAGGTACCTCTTTTATCGTTTTCACCATACTCTTCTGCCTACTACGATAGCCTTCGATAATTACATAATAACGTATGCAATCGCTCATAGCAAGACGACCCTGTAATTGTGTGTATATATATGAATGATGAATCCATATGAATCAAATCCCATTATTATAGGATGCATTTAATTGCCAATTGTATTTCGTACCTCTACTTTTGCAATAAAGTTTGCCACCTTGACTTCCTGTTGGAGTCTCTTTACACCTTGACGAAGTTCACTGTGATGCTCTACCAACTGCTTGATCCTCGACGCAGTTCCACTCACGTCAATCCTACACAATACACAATGTATTTCCTCCGTCCATTACCAAACATATATATAAATGAGAAAAATATAGATAGAAAGAACCTATGTTCTACGTAATCTTTAAGTATTTGCAGTAAACGATCATATACTTCTCTGTTTTTGTACTCCTTCACTAACTTCACAAATTTACATGCTTCCCTTAACAGCCTCCTAGTGCAAGCAATCAAATCAATTTCAGAAAAGAAGCGAAAATTCAAGAATTAATTAAAGAAAGAAAGAAAGAACAAATTTTGAAGAGAAAAGAGATGTAGCGGCTCACGGTGGGAGGGGCCCGTCAATCAGGCCATGGGTGGGTTGGAATTGGGGGCTACTCGGGCCAGCTAATTGCATCATTTTTGCAGAGACGACGAATCTTTGAGGAGGGAGGGAGGGAAGGAGATTGATTCTGATTTTCTTAAATAAGTCTCTTTTGACTTTTGAGTTCAAAAACTTGGCGNAAAAAAAATTCATACTTTTTTTTCACATCTGCTATAGTGCGAAACCAAAACTAAACCGAAATCGTTTACCAAATGAAGCTTTACCCATCTCATCTCCCTTTAGGATGGGTTAAACAATTTGTTTAATCAAATGAATAGCTATTAACCTGAGAATTAATATCTATATTAATTACAGACAGAGTAATGTCATGAAGTTCTATAGAAGCCTTAAAAGGAAAATTAAGGAAAATTTCTTCAACTCAACTTATATCTTAAGAGGGGTTTCTAAAATTATTCATTTTCTCTTTTAGGAGAGAGCGAGAAACAGAGATGATAAATGCTACAAAAGATCAACTTATATCTTAAGAGGGGTTTATAAAATTACTCATTTTGAAAATTTTCCATAATTTTTTTTTTCAAAATATTAAGGCTTAAAAAAAAATTAAAACAAGTGAAAAACCTTAAAATTTGATTAAATTATTTTTCAAAATCATTTAAAATAGGTCATAACATAGACCCAAAGAAGGCCTAAGATACTAAAATAGGCCAATTACCTAAAATGCAAATAACGGATGATAACCGTATTCAATAACTTCAATAATCGCGCAGATGCGGTTAATAAAAATAGTGAAATAATTCACCTTAATATTTTCTCCATAGTTTTTCTTATATCATCCTACAAATTTAATAGATCAATCATTAAATTTGTAAACTCATGTAAACCCCACACAAATCCAATGGTGGATTCATTCATTCATAATAAAGATGGTTAAAAGATGGAGAAAAATAGAATGAATATTTATAATTGTCAATAGTAATACTCTATCATTTCTCGTAAAAATATGACATGGATGCGGATGCAGATATTTAAAAGTGATGTCCGCATTATTTGGCAATATACGTATCCACGCGTAGGGATGAAAATTTAGAATCGCTAACCGTTTTTGAAAGTGATTATTAAAAAACGCTAACCACCTAATTATTAAATATCCTAATTCTCAAAACCGGTAAAAAAAAGGCCTAAGAAAGACCAACAAAAAAAGTCCAAAAAGAGTGGTCAGTAAAAAATGCGGTTAACCACTAACTAGTTAGCGGAGGCAGTTGCTATTAGTGGTTTTAGCCACTAATTGTAACGCCTTTTCGCCCCTATCCACATGTACACCCCTACAGCTCAATATCCAATTTCATGCTTATCTTCATGTGATCCAATACGTACATCTATTAGAGCCCAAGTACTTGGATCAATCAAAAGCTCCACTCTGTTTGAAGTTGAACAACTCATTTTCAAAAGATGTCCACAAATATTGATCATTTTTCAAAAGTTATACGATCACTACCAAACCACAAAAGTAAGAAAGCAAGAAGAAACAAAAACAAAAACATAAAAAATAATTGGAACTTAATTGTTTGATTTTCATGGCCTTTTCTCACTGGATCACTTTAAAAAATCACCCGGTACGAATTCATCGAATAAATCCGAATGATTAACAAAAAGCACGGCTATCTACAATAACAAATTAATCAAATATTATAAATGAGAGAAAATTAATTAATCAAATATTAAGAATGAATGCATGGTATAAGGTAATTAAGGTACCTCTTGTACCATTTTCGCCTTGCTCTTCTGCCCATTCCGAAAGCTTTTGAGAATTTCAAAATAACGCACGTAATCGACAATGGGAAGATGATCCTGTAATTATATATATATGAATCCATATGAATCAATTAATGAATTAGAAGGCAATTAATTAAAGAAGTGAATATATTTCGTACCTCGAGTTTGTTTTCAAAGACGGCCACCTTGGCTTGCATCCAAAGACTCATTAAACCTTGACGAAGTTCACTGTGATCTGCTATCAACTGCTCAATATTCCTCCACATCCACTTCACTGCTACTGTCCTACACAATACATATTGTATAGTGATTTTCTCCATTAGCAAAGAGAGAGAAACATAAATGAAACATAATGCTTCATATTTTACCGAATTATGATCGAGAATAAAAAAGAAATTAAGAACCTTTGTTGTTCGTTATCTTGAAGAATTTGCTTAAAACAATCATGTACTTCTCCGTTGTTGCACTCCCTCACTAACTTTCACAAAATTAGATCCCTCCCTTAACAGGCCCCTAGTCCAACCAATCCAACAATGTACGTCAAATCAATTATAGAAAAAGAAACGGAAATTCAAGAAAGAAAGAAAATAGATGTAGCGTGTGTGCGGGGCTCACGGTGGGATGGGGCCATTGTTAATCACGCTATATGCACGGCTGGGTTTGGATCGGGGCCTAGTCGGGTGAGGTTGCATCGTTTTTGGACGATGAATCTTTGACAATTCTTTTTTTCTGGTTCTGGGTATCTTTGGGTTCTCTAATTTGGCACCTCAATCTAAATTCTAAAACTAACGTACTCCACCTTGGTGATCATACTCGTATGGGCCATTTTTATTTTGGGTCTAGTTGAGCCAGGTCAATCCCATTTCTGACCCATCTCATCCCTCTAACCTCTCTTTGGGATGGGTTAAAAATTACTATTAGATCAAAATTCAATAATGATCAATCATAAATCTAATGGCAATTTAAGAAGCTACATCATTATTTGAATGGCACAATAATTAGGACATAAAAGTGACTTCTAACATTACTCGAGATACGTTACATAAATGTGATGAGTTGTCTTAAATATGTGGCACAAGGGACATGTATCGCATTTTTAAGCACAATGACGTAAATCTCAGTTAAAAAATTGGACAAAACATGAATAGAAGACAAAACATGAATAGAAGTATCAAGTTGGTCTTTCGGCTTACTACATATACCACACGTGACACTTTTTTTAAACCAAGATATCCATTTGATTTGGGCCCATTAGTCTTGTGATTTCTAGACAATGATAAAATGTAATAATATATGAGGTTTTCGAGTAATGGAAGATTATAAAGACAAATTAAATGTGTTTTTTCTCTTTCAAAAAAGTAAAATAAATTTGTCACTTAATTTGTAAACACAGGAAATTGCCTACTTTCGAGCAATGTTAAAAATTATTGTTATTATTATTATTTTTATCTTACAACTGATTCACAATGTTGACTTGACAATTTAAAAAACCTTTCTTTTTTTTTTTTTTAATAATGATTCAAGGGTTGGTTGTGACTGTTAGGTAATCATTGCGTTATTCCACCACTATCTCATTATACTGACATAGCCGTATCAATCTACCATTGATTTTTTTTTTTTTTTAACAAGAGAAATGCTTGGTGTCAATATATATTTATATATATAAAATTTTAAAAACCCTTTGATATATATATATATATATTTTTTAATAATGATTCAAGGGTTGGTTGTGACTGTTAGGTAATCATTGTGTTATTCCACCACTATCTCATTATACTGACATGGCCGTATCAATCTACCATTGATTTTTTTTTTTTTTTCCTTTCTTCTTTTTAACAAGAGAAATGTTTGGTGTCAATATATATATTGCGTTTTCAATTTTATTTTTTTTTTTCATTTCATCTTATAAATCAACTATTAAATTTGTAGACTTATGTGGACCCTATACAAGTTAATAATGTACCCTACAAATTTAATGATTAATCTATTAAATTTATAGGAGAATATGAGAAAAATATGAGCAATAAATTCCCCCATATTAGGGGTGTTCAAGCGGGTCGGTTATAACCGTCTCGTCAACTGCTAACCGCTTATAACCGATAACCGCTTTAGAAGTCGGTTATTAAAAACCACTAACCGCCTAGGGCGGTTGCGGTTAGCGAATTTAGGGGTAAGGTAAGGCGGTTATAACCGCTAACCGCCTTTATTTATATATAATAATATAAATATATTTTAAATAATTTATATTAATAAAATATTAAATAAAACATCCAAAACGACACTCATTTAGATTTTTCTTTTTATTTTTTTATTTTTTTTGGTATTTAGATTAATGGATTTTGGCTATTTAAAACTATGTATGTGAAATATATAATGTGGTATGTGATGTTTTGGGCCAAGCCTTATTAAAAAACATTGTTTGGTACAAAGAACAACATATATATATATCTATATATATTCCATATTTTTTGGAACATTTTAGATTAAACCCTTAAAATAAACCAAAAAATAAATAAAAAATAAATAAAGGCCCATAACACTTAAAAAGCCCAGAAGCTCATTTAAAAAAAAAAAAAGGTTATAACCACCAATTATTGGATTGAATAACTGCTAACGGCCTAAGCAGTTGCAGTTGCGGTTATTAAAAACCAACCGTTTGAACACTTCTACCCCATACTATGAATTTCTTCGGTAATTCACCATTTCAATTCAAAGCACTTGATTCAAAACCATTGCACATAATCGAGCAGCTACAACTTCCAACAATATATAATGCCTAGCTTCTTTACTTCAAAAAAATACGAATAATTTATTTGATCGTGTCTTGTTTTTTATATTGACAATTCTAATTAAAGAAATGACAAAGTTTTCCTCCAAATTAGGTTGGAGAAATTTTCTTCAACATAATCTACAAAGTAACATATCTATAAAAGTGATATATGTCCTTTAAACATATGAGATGCACATGTTTTTTTAATAGTATGAACAAAGTTGGAATAAATTTATTAAAAACTCACGTACATCTCACATGTTACTAAAAAAATAGACACATGTAATTTTTATAGACTAGGTTGAAGGAAATTCCTCCAATCCAGTTTGGAGGAAAACTTTGTCCTTAAAGAAATATCTATATAAATGGTTGGAGAAAGAATAAAAAAATTCTTTAAAAAAAAAAATTAAATGAAATGATAAAAGTGAATAGCTAAAATCTTGATTTTCCATATCAAAATAGTGACCGTTATTGTGAATCTCTCTGGTCAGAATTTACACGCATTTGTAGGCTCGGCAAACCACACATGAGTAGCAAAAAGTAACAATGTAAGAAGAAATAGAAGCAAATACAAATAATTGGAACATGTTTGATTTCCATGGCCTTTTCTCACTCGATTACTTGATAAAAAACCATCCGGTAAGAATCCACAGAAATCCACGAACAAATCCTTATGATCATTAGCAAAAAGCACGGCTAACTGCAATATTAACAAATTAATCAAACATTATGAGTTAAAATTAATTAAGGAAGAAGGATCATAAGAAGATAATTAAGAATGAATGAAAATATAATTTATCAGGATACCTCTTCTACCATTTTCGCCATGCTCTTCTGCCCACTACGAAAGCCTTGGAGAATTCTAAGATAGTCAAAATAACGCTTCTTATCGCTGAAGGCAAGACGATCCTGTAATTGTATATATATATATGTATATATATACGAATCAAATAAGCTTTTTTTAACATTTTTTGGGTCACAGTATTGACATTGCAGTTCCAAAAAAAAACCCTTTAATTATTATTTGTTTAATAGTAATTTATTCAAGGGTTAGATATGACTACTACGCCAAAATTGCATTATCTCAAAAGCATTACGCATAATCGAGCTACCTCAACCTCCAACAATGAGTTTTTACAATTATAGCTGCCATTAATTCCTTAATCATACATTTTCGATCTTAGAAAAGAATGATGATTGTGAATTTCATGTCACAATTTAGATGAATCAAGTCCTACGTACCAAATTTAAACCACAAAAGTAACAAGAAGAAACAGATCGAAACAAAAGTAAATCATTGGAACATTTTTGAGTTTTTGAACTGTCTCCAATTTCCATGATCATGGCCTTTTCTCACTCAGCTCGATCACTCAAAAAAAAACTGTTCGCGGAAAAAGTGTTTACAGAATTCACAGAAATCCTAGAATAAATCGTTATAATTAGCAAAAACAAACATATTAATCAATCAGGAGAGAAATTAAGGACGACGATCGAAGAAGATAAAGATGAATGAATATTGAATTATAAGTTACAGTACCTCTGCTACCGTTTCCTCCTTGCTCTTCTGCCCACTATCATACTTTCGTATTATTTCAAAATTCTTTAACTAACGCTGGTTATCGTTGATGGCAAGACGATCCTATAATTATATATAGGGGAAATTTCACTTATCCCCTTGAACTTTGGCCATTTTTGCAAATATCCCCCAATGTTCAAAACATTTTACTTAGGTGTATCAAACTTTGGTTTTCTCTCACTTTGCCCCTTTCGTACAGAAAATTTTTCACAATGTCAATTTTACCCTTGACTCCAAAACTACACTATTTTGTGTTCCAAAACTACAACACCTACCCAACCCAAAACGACTTCGTTTTGGCCATTAATTAAAATTAAAATTTTAATAAAAAAAAAAGATGAAAATTGGGGGTGGCTGCCAGCCACACGGCCAGTTTGGGGGTGGTTCGACCACCCCATGCCCAAGGGGGTAGTCCAACCACCCCCAAAAGGCCAAAAAAAGAAAAATGAAAAATGAGTTAAAATGGATTTTGGGCTTTGGGCGTGGTCAAGGGAAGCCACCCCCTACGGCCAGTATGGGGGTAATTTTTTTTTTATTGACAGTTTTAACAACTTTTGGTTCCAAATTTTTTACAAACATTTTTTCAAAAAATATCGGTAAATTTTATAGTATATTTATAATCTTTAATATATAAACGCCAGTAAGTGTCTCCAATATTATACGCCAGTAATTGTTTTCAGGGTTTGAATTATAAACCCCAATAAATGTTGAAAAAATTATAGGCATTTTCAGAAACGTCAATAAGAAATCATTATCGTAACATTTCTCATAGCAAGGGAACAGTAATCTCTAAGCCAACCTTATAATCTTGCGCACTACCACTATAAGCAATACTGGCATCTACTGGAGATCGAAGCCAATTTATTACACATTGCCTTATTCTTGACCTAATCACTATATTACAAAATCCTATGCATGCGGGCCATAGTAGTAGTACTAATGCCTTACTTGCAAGGAATGGTGTTCTGGGCGGGGCAGGACTTTGGCTTAGACAAAAATGCATCACATTCAGCTTTTGGTCTCTGATTTGGAAGTCTACTAATGCAATTCTGTTTTGGATCGACAACTTTTTTGGCTATCAACTTGGTGCATTCAGGGCCAATCTCGGTGAAATAGTTGTCTGATAAATCGAGTTGAACTAGCTTAGAGATCTTGCAGATAGTGTCCGGGGACCGACCCATAGAGCTGGTTCTTAGCCAGATCAAGCTTTTCTAAATCAACCAAGCACTGAAATGATTCGGGTATTGGACCCGTCAAGGAATTTGCGCTCAAATTAAAAACAGTGGCTTTTGCCAGTAACCCAATCTCATATGGCAAGCACCCTGTAAGCTTGTTGTCGTCGAAGAGCGCCTCCTGGAGGTTCTTAGCTTGGCCGATGCTTTTTGGGATTGGCCCTGTGAATTTGTTGCTTTGTAAAGTTATATAAATGGCGGGCGTGGCGCCAATGTTATCAGGAAGGTTTTGGTCAAAATAGTTGTTGTTGAGGAAGATTGTGTCCACGTCTAGCGTGAACAATTCAGGTGGAACGGCGCCGGACAAAGAGTTAAACCGAAGGTCCAAGTAGGTGAGTTTTTTGGCGCCAAGAATTTCCTGTGGGAACGGGCCGGATAACTTGTTCTTGCTGAGGTCTGATAACTATAAACCCACATCATCTCATCCTTCTTTCACCTTATCAGTTACACGTGAAGATATTCAGCATGAGAAGATCTCTCCCACTTGATAAGATTGTATCTGTAGATAAATTCTAATGTATCTTGTATTTTGAATTCTAGATTATCTAGGCTTGTAATTTGAATTCTAGATTATCTATTCTTACGTGATTACTCACAATTCCTCTTGTATAAATACATCTGATTATATGAATATCATTTATTGAGCTTCAAAGTATTTTATGGTATCAGAGCCTACCACACGAATGTGGCCCATACTACTTACCCCGTGACAAGGACCAGGAAAAATACTGGCCTGCACGTGAGGGAGGGTGTTAAGAAATAGTCACACATTGCCTGTGGACAAGACCTTGGCATGTTTATAAAGAATGGGCAACCCTCTCTTGTAAGAGACCGGTTTTATGAGATGAGTTAGGCCTACGAATTTCTTCATGGTATCAAAGCAATGTTATCTTCCAAGCATCCTGTTTGTGCTCTTACCAGTGTTTCGATTCCTCTTGAACCTACATGTTATTCCCAAGCCGTGTTATCTCCTGAATGGCGTGCTGCAATGGGGGATGAATTCGATGCTTTGTTGGAAAATAAAACTTGGTCGCTGTGTCCTCGCCCATCTCATCATAATATTATCCGAAATAAATGGGTGTTCAAAATTAAGCAGAAACAAGATGGGTCTATTGATCGGTACAAGGCGCGGTTGGTTGCTAAGGGGTTTGATCAAGAGAGTGGTGTGGACTACACTGAAACATTCAGCCCTATTGTCAAGACCTCCACCATTCGGGTTCTTTTGGCCCTTGCTGTCCAGCTCAATTGGTGTATGAGACAACTAGATGTGTCGAATGCTTTTCTACATGGAAATTTATTGGAGGAGGTATACATGGAACAACCTAAAGGTTTCATTGATTCTCAATTTCCCTCTTATGTTTGCAGATTACAGAAGTCGTTGTATGGTCTCAAACAAGCACCTCGTGCTTGGTTTACATGCCTCTCTCAGACTTTGCTAGACCTTGGGTTTGTTTCTTCATCTGTTGACAGCTCCTTGTTCCTTTATCACCATGGCCATGTGCATCTTTATTTTTTGATTTATGTAGATGATATCCTTCTCACTGGCACCTCTACGTCCCACATTGCTACTGTTATTACTAAATTGCAGCAAGTCTTTAAACTCAAGGATCTTGGTAACTTGAGTTATTTTTTGGGCATTCAAGCCATTCGGTCATCCCAAGGACTACATTTGAGACAAGCTAAATACATATCAGACCTCTTGTCCAAGTCCAAAATGATGGGAGCTAAACCATATTCTAGTCCTTGCCTTGCGGATTCTAAATTGTCCAAGACTGATGGTGATCCTTTGTCTCCAACTGATATCACAACTTATCGCCAAACAGTAGGGGCTCTCCAATATTGCACCTTGACTCGACCAGACATTGCCTTTTCTGTAAATCAGTTATGTCAACATATGCATAACCCATCTACTAGTCATTGGACAGCTACTAAGCGAGTGCTTCGTTATCTCAAGGGGACCATTGATCATGGCTTATGGTACACGAAAGGTTCTCTCAACCTTCAAGCTTTTTGTGATTCTGACTGGGCAGGAGATCCAGATGATCATCGATCTACAACTGGAGTTGGTATACTTTTGGGCTCTTCTCTTATATCTTGGACTGCTAAGAAACAACCTGTGGTTGCTCAGTCTAGTACAGAGGCTGAATATCGTGCAATGGCTATTGCTACAACTGATTTATTTTGGTTGAGGATGTTATATAAGGATCTATGTATTCCTTTATTTTCTACACATATTTTATGGTGTGACAATATTGGTACTCTTGCACTCGCTTCTAATCCTATTTATCATGCTAGAACTAAGCATGTTGAAGTTGACTACCATTTCATCCGGGAAAAAGTTCTCAATCGTGACATCTCTATCAAGTATGTTAGCACTCATGATCAACCTGCAGATATCTTCACTAAGGGACTCAGTTCGATTCAATTTAGGTTTCTACGTGACAAGCTAATGATCTGTTCCGTTCCCATTAGCTTGCGGGGTGCTGATAACTATAAACCCACATCATCTCATCCTTCTCTCACCTTATCAGTTACACGTGAAGATATTCAGCATGAGAAGATCTCTCCCACTTGATAAGATTGTATCTGTAGATAAATTCTAATGTATCTTGTATTTTGAATTCTAGATTATCTAGGTTTGTAATTTGAATTCTAGATTATCTATTCTTACGTGATTACTCACAATTCCTCTTGTATAAATACAGCTGATTATATGAATATCATTTATTGAGCTTCAAAGTATTTTAAGGTCTAGCTCGAAGAAGTAGGGAATGGCGGAGATCTCCTTTGGGATACCATTGGTGAAGCCGTTAGAGTTGGCGTGGAAAATGGTCATGTCAGTTAACTTTTCAATGAACCCATAGAGAGTGAGACCCTCCCCTTCCTTACCAGCAAACCCAAACCCGTTGAAGTCAACTCCGGAAACTGTTTGTTGTTTGTCGGCCGGATAAGGGGCACAGGAGAAGCCCTTGTAATTGCATACATTTTTGTCATTGGGATCCCATGTTTTCAAAATGCCTTGCGGGTCATTGGCGACTCTTTTTTTGAACTCTTGAACTATCGGGTAGAATTTCATAACTCGAGGGCTAATCCAACCTGCAGACTGTTCTTCATACAGTGTTTCCGATGCTTTTCTCCTCGACCCCGCATCCACCCCATTGTAGAAGAACGAATGAAGCAAGAAAGTCGATAGTAAAAGGAAAGCAAAGAAAGAAATGTTGCCCATGATTTTGCTTCTCTCTGTGATGAATCTCTTTCCATAAAAGGATGGATACAATTATGGCAAGTTTATATAGAGGAGGGTGCGAAGAATACTACGTACGGATGACATTTTCCTCTAGTTATGTTCGCCATGCATCATATTTTGTCTATTAATATCCAATTTCAATGGTAATACCCTATTATACAGCAAACAACAAACTTATATCTTAACCACAAAATTTAATTACCTTATTTAGTTGTTTATAATTAGTCAATGTCTCAATGTCTAAACCCATATGGGCCATATGATTATCGAGGATAAAAGTTTTTTTTTTCTTCCCCTATGTAAGGGTGAAGAAAATTTCTTATTTAATCCATTAAACTAGCATTTGCTCTTTCCCTATGTACGTCATCCTCACATGTATTGTTAAATCATATAGAATTTTAATTATAATAAAAATTAAGCTTTGTGGAGATTAAACTTTGCTATGAGAAATCAAACTTGAAATGGATTATAGATGCTTAATCTATATGACGAAATGAATCATGGCATAACAGGGCACCATTCCACCTCCAATTGTAGGGATGTTGTTATGTTAATCCTTACAAGATTTGGTATAGTGCTTACAACTGTTTCTCCAAGTGTGCTTGATCGATGGTCATGTGATACCCTAAAATGTATCTCCTAAAATAAAGGTAATCTCAATATCAAAGATAAGTATGGTTAGGGGTGTAAAGGCGGGCGGTTAAATAACCGCCCGCTAACCGTTAACCGTTATAACCGCTAACCGTTTAACCGCTTAACCGCTAACCGCTAATCGTTATAACCGCCTAGCAGTTAGCGGTTATTGGCTTTAATAACCGTAACCGCTAACCGCTTTTTATATAATATATTTTGATAATTATAATTATAATAATATTTATACATATAACTTAATCAATTGATTATTAATGATTAAATCCCATTTTTGTTTTCAATAATTAAATCACAAATTAAGTATTAATATATTATTACTATAATTTATATGATTATATCACATGATCAATTGATCATATAAATCATTTGATTATATAATAACAAATTATATATAATCAATTGAATCATTTGATTATATAATAACAAATTATATATAATAAATTATATATAACTCATAAGTCTACAAGTTAATCATATGATTCATATTATTCATGTATAATGATAGTATGATACTTACAATTAAATTAAACAATGTATTATTTATAACCACAATTAAATCAAAGCATTATTAGATACTTTATACTTAAAAAACATATATCACATTATCTTATATTCTTAAATCTAAGATAATTTTATTATATTAATATGAATTGTGATTTGTGAGATAATATGATCATATAATTTAAGTATAAGTGTATGAACATTAGATCATTAGGAATTTAGGACTTAGGAGTTTGAGCATTATCATTAGATAATACGTTCAATTAAAAAAAAAAAAAAAGAGACTATAAGTAAATATTATAATAATTTAAATCATTAATCATATGATCTAATTTAATGAGATCATATGATTATATAATATCAAAGACAAAAGTTTGTAATTGAATAAAATATTTTTGAAACTGTATATATTTATATCTTCTAGCATTTATTTATTTAATTTTTCTATATATATATATATATATTGTCTATTTTATATTAATAATAATAAGAATGAATTTCACATCAAAACGATGTCAGTTTTGAGAGAAAAACGCATTAAGGGTTAGGGTAGGAATTTTCATCTTATTCTCTTCTCCTTCCCTATCTTACTCACTTCGTCGGCCGTCCCTCTCTACAGACTCTACCTCTGGACCGTCTCTCTCTCGTCGCCTCTTTCTCTGACTCTCTCTATCTCGCAGTTTTAATGTTTTATTTGAACATTTTTTTTTATAGGCTGTGTTGAACTTGTTTTATATGTTTTATTGACTTTTTTTTATATTTTTTTTATATGTTGTTTTGAACTTTGTTTTTTTTGTCTTTTTTTTTTTTAAGTTAACCGGTTATGAACTTATGATTTAATATTTAAGGAATTTTTTTTTAAAATTTTTAAAGTAGGTCAAATATTTTTATTTTTCAATATGAGCTATTTTTATAGCAATTTGGCCAAAGAAGACACTAAAAAAAAAAAAAAGAGAGAGAAAAATGCTATAATGCTTTTAAAAAGCCCAAAAAAGGCAAAAAAAACCCAATTTTAAAAAAGCGGTTATAGCGGGCGGTTAACTGTTTTACTAACCGCTAACCGCTATCCGCTAACCGCCTAGCGGATGCGGTTAATGAAATTTAATAACCACTAAGGCGGTTACGGTTAGCAGTTTTTGCCAATAACCGCTAACCGTAACCGCCTTTACACCCCTAAGGATGGTTTTCATTTTTTTCTAAGACCTACATGGAGTTGAGTATATATACTTCATTTGAAAAATGATAAGAATTACTAGTTAAAGATATAGTGAGCCAAAAGGAGAGAAACCACACCATTTTGGACGCAGGTAATTCAATAGGCAACAGTAAGTGAAACATTTTTAAAGTACGATAAAATGACAAGCAACGAAGATTTTAAAAGTTGGTCAATAGCCTTCTACCAATCATAGAAGGTGTAGATATTGTAGGTATTGCTCTAGTAACATGCTCCACCACTGAGAAAAAAAAAATGTTGGAGACTCAAGAACAAAGGCACGTGGAACAATTATATCAGATCTCATATTTGGTGCATAAGAGGAGAAAAAAAAAATGTTGGAGACTCAAGAACGTACAAAAGCACGTGGAACAATTATATCAGATCTCATATTCAGTGCATAAGAGTAGTGACGGACTGAGGGGGGACTGGCTGGGGCCATGGTCCCCCCCCCCC
>CM017328.1:3283668-3305489 GCA_006937295.1 Carpinus fangiana | reverse complement strand
AAAAAAAAAAAAAAAAAAAAAAAAAAAAAAAAACTGTAAAATTTTTTATTTTTATTTTTTGGTCCCCCATTCGAAAAAATGTTGCTTTGGTTCCCCCCATTCATGGTCCTCATTCCGTCCCTGCATAAGAGGTACCGACTATTTGTTCTTTCACTCCATATTATTTCTAGCATGCAGCAAGGGAACAATAAAGAGATCTGACAACCATGAATGCAGCTTCAACACCAAAAAAAACCATAAAAAGTGTCCATGCTCGAAGCCTCAACACCAAAAAACCATAATCTCATCCATAAAACATGACAAGCACGAATGCAGCTTGGGTTTGTACTTCCAAGTGGGTTCGAGGCATATGTGTCGGTCTCGAATGGGCTTATTGATTTCTCTGGGAAGTGTAGGGAGATTGGCTAATCTAATCAAGAAGGTTTTTTTTAAAGGTGGGTTGATTTTGATTACTCGAAGACTTCACTTTTGGTGGCAAACTGATCATGGGTTATTGTTGGTCGGACTCTGAGAAAGGACTCAAAATATATGTTAGAGGAGCAAAAATGGACCAATTTTATAAACAAAAAAAATTACAAAAGCTTATTTATGCGGTTTAAGAGCGCCATAGGTAAGTAGTACTGTACGTTGAACAGCCACCGGCGGTACGAGGAGGAGCAGCTTTACAGGGAATGTTAGTTAACTAGCTAGCTAGTTATAGTGATGGCAAGTGCAAGGGAGAGTGGATAGTGTGTGGTAGAGTACATCATATTAATTATGTGGAGGTTAATCTAGCATTGCTTAGAGATATTAGACTCGAAAGAGATTACAGTTCTTTAATTTGATGTTAGACACTTATAAGAATATAAAATGTTGAGACGTACGTACTATGAAAAAGTGGATAGATAATTTTATTTTTTTTTTGTAATTTTTTAGCAAATTTTGTGAGCTTACTGTGAATGCTTTTACAAAGTTAATGCACCCAAAAAAAAAAAAAAAAAAAAGATATGAAAAGAAAGAAGAAAAAGAAGAAGAAGAAAAAAAGACATTTGACAGACATTTGACTTTGTAATGTTTCATTGCTTAAATTTATCGAAATATGTGAAAAGGTGGGTGGTTATTAACCGTTTGCTAACCACAATAATCGCTTTCAAATGTGGTTAAAAAAAAAATCGTTGACCGTTACAGTTAACGGTTTTAAGTTTTTTCAAAACCGCTAACCGCCTATATATACTTAAAACGATGTTCTTTCATGTATTTATATATATAAAAAGCCAAAACGACATTTTTTTGGTTTTTATTTATTTAAAAAGAAAATTGTTTTAAAAAGTGGTTAACCGCCTTTTCTCGCATAGTTCTTTATTGTCCAAAACCCACAAAAAGTAACAAAATATGATCGTATTCAATTCAAATGAAATAGAGAAAAGACATAATCCTCTCTGATTACATTTCTCAGACGATCCCGTTATTGTGAATCTCTCTAGTCACTACTATTTACTGAAATAAAAATAAACCAAGAAGAAACGGAAATAAAAATAAACCAGTTTCTGAACTTTCTATGTACAGCTCCTTTCCATGATGGCCTATTCAATTCTCACCGATAACTCGAACTCGAACCTCAAAGTGGTATGTCATCGGGTAAGCATGCAAAGAACTCCAAGAATAAATCGAGATGATCAGCAAAAAGCTTGGCTACCTGCAATAACTAATTAATCAATTGCAAAGATTTAAGAATCTTCTTGTTCATTAAAATATTAATCAAATGATTAACTCTACGGTCTAAGGAATGAATGATAGCTAATTAAGTACCTCTAATACCATTTCAATCATTTTCTTTTGCCCTTTGCGAAGGCCATTCATAATTGCAACATATTGTAAATATATAACGCTCTTTGGCAAGACGATCCTGGCCTGTACGTAATAATTATATGAATCAAATTAATCAGAACAGAATCTATATATATATATATATGTGTGTGTGTGTGTATAGATTTGGTACCTTGATTTTTTCATTAAAAAGGAACAATCTGATTTCAGTTTTGACAAATATGAATTGCTCACGAAGGAGACTGCGCTTATTGAGTAAGCGCTCAATCATCGACAAAAGTCGAGCGGGTGGATTACACCTACACAAAACAGAAAAAACTTAATTAATTTCTTGATCGATCATCAAGATTATTGTAGAATTAAAGAAATCGAAAGAGGAAGAACCTATGTTGTGAGTAAGCTCTGAGTTTCATCTGCTTCACTAAGTTCATGAACTTGTATGCCATCAATGGATAGGGCTTAGCTAGTGCAAGGAAAAATCAAACAAACAGTCATCAATTCAATAAATAAAGAAAGAAAGAAACCAAAGAAATTAAAGAGATGTAGCGGCGGCTCACGTTCATTAACCACGCCATGGGAGGTTGTGCATCGGGGACGACGTGGCATCATTTTTCCGATTTGCAATTTGCAGAGACGATGATGAATCTTTGAGGAAGATTGATTCCGATTTTTTGGGTCTCTTTGAGTTGAGGAACTTGGCGCCTCAATCTTAGACTAATTACTCCACGTTGGTCGGTCATGTGGGCCGTTTTAATGTTGGGTCTAGTTGGGCCGGGTCAATATGATTTCTGACCCATGGGTTAAACAATTTGTTTGATTTTCATCAAATGAATGGGTATTAACTATTAACAGCTTAATAACTTATAGGGGAAACTATGAAATTAAAAACATACCCAAATTACTAATTTGAATTCATAATCCAAAATAATATATATATTAACAACTTAATTGCCCTAAACGGTTATGAGGTTAGGGTTATTAGGGTTTATCAAGATGTTATCTTCTACGACAGTAGAGAGATAATAGCAAATATTATTTGAAATATAATGAAATGTAAATATTCAAATTCAAATATAGATGAGAATAAGGACAAGCTCTAATTCTATTAATATTAATGTAAAGATTCAAATTAAAATTGAAAGTGTTTTTAAGGGTTCAAACATAACCCAAATCCACTTTTGACAAAAGCTTAAAAACGAAGCTTTTGTCAAAAAACATTTTTGACGTAAAAGCTCTATTTCTCAAACAAAATTTTAAACACGTTCTTAGAATACAAGAACAAATACAAACAAAATGATGCGAACCCACTAGTAATGAAATATAAGAAACAATAGATCAATGGACTCGTTCAAAAAATTAGGCTTCTTTGAGGGAACCTTAACCTCCAAAACACATTAAACTATATTCTAAAATATATATATATAGTCTTATAATTGATAGATTCTCCTTTAATTAAAAGGAAAATTACATAGAAAATAAAAAATAAAAAATCAACTAGCTATGACTTTAATTTAGAATATTAATAGGATTAAATCACAAAAACAAATCATTGGAACTTTCTATACGTGCATTTCCTTTTCTCAGTCACTGACAAGGATAGAGAAATCCAAGAATAAATCTACATGATCATGCACCAAGAAGAACGGCTATCTACGATAACAAATTAACCAATTATAAAAAATTAAAAAATTAAAAAATTAAAAAAGAAAAAAAGAAAAAATTGATAGCAGTAGACACCCAATTTCAAGCAAATTTACTGCTTCCCCTTTCCCTTCCCCCAAATTGAAAAAAAAAAAAAGAAAAAAAAAGAAAAGAAAAGAAAAAAAGAAGAAGAAGAAGCAAATTTAATGCTTCTATTTCCTACCACTAGTTTGTTCACGTCTTGCTACCTCATGGTGATAATCCTCAAGCACCTGCTCAAACATCTGTCTTTCCGATTCACTCCAACCCAATAAACAATGTATTATCCGCTTAAGCTGCTGTTTTTCCAGTTCGCTCCTTCACAGTACACAATGAATATAGCTTAATATTAGATTAGAGAAAATTCATTCAATTCAGTCTATATATGCAATGAGATTTTGATATTATAATAAAAGTTTGAAGGAAATTTCTGGAGTTTGCTTCTTACACGTTCAAATATAATGAAATTTCAAATTATATATATATAAAAGGATAAGGACAATTAAGCTCTAATTCTATTAATGTTCTTTTACTCCCTCCTAAAATGATCCGTACATGTCATGTTGATAAGACTATATTATAGAGAAAAATATTGCTACAGGTAAGTAGGCTTCTTTACGCACCAAAAAAAAAAAAAAAAAGGCCAGCGAGAGACCCGTCTGGGTCGCGGCACCCAGCTGGCGTGGGTCTGGTGACCCACGGCTGGCGCCTAGTGCAATGAATCAAACAAAGAGTACATATACATAAATTAAATAAAAGAAAATAATTAATAAACCAAAATTAAAGAAAGAAAGAAATATAGAGAAGATGATAGAGATCGATATATATAGAGACTCACATTGCCGGTGGGGGGCCGTTAACCACGCCATGGGTGGCTGGGCATTGGGGGGGAGGAGAACTCATTTTTGTGACCAAGGGAGATTGATTGTGAGTTGATGAAGTTGGGTATGATAGAATTGATAAATGTAGTTGGCTAACTTAACCAAACCATGAGTATTGTATTGATATATATAGATGTACATTTGAGGGTTTGGATGGTAATCCAATACTCAATTTACAATTCAAAATCTTAGTCATCTAATCTAATTTGTTAAAATCTAAAGAAGTTAAAATTAATATTCTAGGAATTCTGAAGAATCCTACGTTAATAACTTCACCATGCACGCTATAAACCAGAGCATCCATCGAGTAAAATGGTGCAATTAAAAAATGTTTTTTTATTTAATTAATTTTTTAAGTTTTATATATTTATATTTTTTATTAAGAGTGAGACGTGTCATCATTTCATTGGTGCCGACATGGCACACTAATGGATTATGTCAGGTATTTAGACGGAATTTGACTGGAGTGACTTAATTAACCTCAATAACCCTTGAATTATTTTTTACACCTAATAAAGTGATTTGTAATTTAAACCCACCGAGAAAACCAATTTTGCATTTATCTTAATAACTCTGACATAGTATAAAAAAATTAATAATAAAAAATAAAACGAAGGAAGAGAGCATGACAAATTCTGTAGACACAAGAGAAGAAAGTTTTGAGATTTTGATATAATGATATGGATATGGGGAAAAATATAATTTAACCCCCCAAACTATCAGTCATTTGCGATTTAGCCTCCCAATATTCAAAATGTAAAAAAGTAGCCCCCAAACTACCAATGTATCATCAAAGAGGCCCAATATTTTTTTTATATTCCTATAATACCCATATTCTTTTAAGAAATAAAATAATAAAATAATTGTAAAAAACAAACAAACAATTTTTTGTATTTATTAGCCCATTGGTTTTTTTTTTTTTTTTGTATTTTTAAAAGATTGTTTAGTTTTTTAACAATTATTTTATTATTTTATTTGTTAAAAGAATAGGGGTATTATAGGAATATAAAAAATATGTGGCCTTTTTGATACATTTTAGTAATTTGAAGGGCTACTTTATTACATTTTGAACATTAGAGGGTTAAATCGCAAACGGCTGTTAGTTTGAGGGGCTTTTTTATATTTTTCCCTATAGATATAGGATTGGCTTGGAACAAGTCCACATATTTTGCTAGCGTGGTCTTGGGCCTTTTTCGTTTTGGGCCCATTAGATCTTATTGAAATCTTTTAAGTACTTGTAAAAAGCAATCATATACTTCGAGGGAGGTTGATTCTTTTTTTCTTTTTTTTTTATATGTCCACGCAAGGGTAGGGGAAGGGGGGATTCGAACTTGTGACCACTGCTTCATAAGACGTGATTCACAGCCGATTGAACTACCTCTTGAGGACAGGGAGGTTGATTCTAGAAATAATAAAATGGATGAATTTACAATTGACTTTATATGGAATCTACATGAGTTTGTAAATCCAATAATTAGTCCATTAGATTTGCTAAAAGAGATGTTGTGTAACATACCTCTTGATTCTATGAAAAAATTTGAATACTCTTTTATAACTTGTTGACACATGATAACATATGATCTAATCATTCTTTTAACGGCTAAAATGATTGGATCAAATGCTAACACATGTCAACAAGCTCCAATTTTTTATTTTTTGAAACTGCTATAAAAAATCATTTGGGTTTATGATCTTGTTGACACATGATATAGCATATGATCTAATCATTCTTTTAACGACTAAAATGATTGGATCACATGCTAACACATGTCAACAAGCTCCAATTTTTTATTTTTTGAAACTGCTATAAAAAATCATTTGGGTTTATGATCTTCCATTACTTGAAATACTCATATAGTTCTTCATTATACCACCAAAGTAATGGAATAGAGTGCAGCTGCTGTCCGAATGGTGCAAAAAGGAGGGCTTTTCTGCCTTCCACTCATGAGTTGACACCTAGCATTTTAAGAAAAAACACACGAACTAAAATAAGATCAAAGCACCCACGCAGCCCTTTATTTTTCCTCATTTTTTCTTCTTCTTCTCTTCTCCCTGACCTCACGCACACCTGGTTTTTTTCTTCTTTCTTTTTTTTTTTTTCTTCTTCTCCCTCACCTCACACACGCCTGGTTTTTTTTTTTCTTTTTTCTTCTTCTTCTTCTCCCTCACCTCTCCGGCGACCCACCATTTCCGGGCAAACCATCTCCGGAGACTTTCTTCATTTCCAGCCAAATCCAACAGGAAAACACCAAAAAACTCAAACCTAACCTCAAAAATCGTTTCTAATGCCTAAAAAATCGATTCTAATGCCACAAAATTCGTTTCTAATGCATCAAAACTAAAACCTAAAGTGGAAGGTTAACCCTTTTTTGGAATTTTATCATCCTAAAAACCCCCCAAAAAAAAATCAGACCACCGGAAGAAAAAAAAAAAAAAAAACCAAACCCACGGCCGGCGAGACCCAGCCGTGGGTCTCGGTTGTCGGTCGTCGACTTGCTGCGAGGTGGCCGGTCGTCCTTCCGGCAAGACCCAACGGACACCCTCTGCACCCCACTCTTCCTTCTTCCTCCTCCTTCTCTTTTCTTTCTTCTTTAGCCACCCAATCAGCTACTGTAGGATGTAAAATTTTTTTGTGCATTTTTTGTCTTTTAAATGAGGTGTCAGCTTCTTAATGGTGGGCAAAAAGGCCAACCTTTTTGCCACAACCGAACTGAAGTTATACTCAATGGAATATGATCTTCTCTATTTCAAGTATGGGTGAAAAGGCGGTTAATAAAATTTACTAACTGCCTATGCGGTTAACTAGCGGATAACGGTTAATACTCATAATAACCACTAAATGTTTTTCAAAGAAAAAAAATCAAAACGACATCCTTTTTTTGTAATATGATAATACTTTACTACATACGACATCATTTTTAGATTTTTATATATATGTAAATACAAAAACGACGTCGTTTCATATATTTTTATATGTATAAATAAAATATATATTATATAATATACATAAAGGTGGTCGTCGGTTAGTAAGGTTTTAGGTTTTGAAATATATATTATATAATATACATAAAGGTGGTTGTCGGTTAGTAAGGTTTTAGGTTTTTTCAAAACCTAAAACCGCTAACCATAACTGCATAGGTAGTTAGCGGTTAGCAGTTAGTGCGACTAGCAGAAGATCCACATTTTTACCCCTAATTGAACCCATAAACACTAGTATTTTGGAGTCATATCAAGAACTTTTTTATTTCACAAAAGTAACAATGCAAGAAGAAACGGAAACAAAAACAAATCACTGGAACTTGTTTGATTTCCATGGCCTTTTTTCACCTAATAAAATTAGAGCCACCCGGAAAGAGTTCACAGAATTCCGCAAACAAATCCATATGATTAGCAAAAAGCAAGGCTATCTGCAATAACAAATTAATAAAATATTATGAGAGAAAATGAATTAAGGAAGATGGAAGAAGATAAAGAATGAATGAGAAGATAAAATTAACAAGCTATATATGTACCTCTTCTACCATTTTCGTCGTGCTCTTCTGCCCACTAGTAAAGCCCTCTAGAATTTCATTATAACGTATTAAACCGTCCATGGCAAGCCGATCCTGTAATTGTGTGTGTGTGTGTATATATATATATATATATATATCAAATAATGAATGAGAAGCCAAAGAAAAGAATATTACATTTATCGGATGCATTTTATTGCTAATTGTATTTCCTACCTTGATTCTTAGGATATAGTTGTCCACCTTGACTTGCACTTGGAGTCTCTTTAAAGCTTCACGAAGTTCACTGTGATTCTCTACCAACTGCTCGAGCCTCGACACAGTTCCATCCATGTCAGCGCTGCACAATGTATTTTCTCCATCACCATCAGCAAACAAAACATAAATGGGAAAAATGCAGAGGAAAATGTAATTCAACTCCTACGAAGTCGGCAAAAGAAAAAGAAGAAAGAACCTTTGTTCTACGTAATCTTGATCAAATATTTGAATTAAACGACCATATAATTCTCCGTTGTTGTACTCCCGCACTAACCTCACAAATTCATATGTTTCCCTTAACACTGGCCTAGTGCAAGCAATCAAACAAAGAGTAAATATTATACGTAAAATCAATAGCAGAAAAGTAAAGAAAATTCAAGAAAGAAAGAAAGAACAAATTCTGGAAAGAATTAAAAGAGATGTAGCAGCTCACGGTGGTAAGGCGGCATCGTTAATCATGCCATGGGTGACTTGGTATTGGAGGCCACTCGGGCCAGCTGGTTGCATTATTTTTGCGAGTTGCAAGCAAAGACGATGAATCTTTGAGGAAGGAGGTAGGATGGGAGATTGATTTTGATTTTCGTCTCAATCTTAAACTAACTCCATATATGTATATATATATATATATATATATATAGGTCATGTGGGCCGTTTTAATATTGGGTCTAATTGGGCTGGGTCAATCCAATTTTTGACCCATGGGTTAAACAATTTGTTTGATTCATCAAATGAATGGGTATTAACTATTAAGTTATTAACTTGATCAGAATTTATATATATTAATCTGAATTAATTTAAATAAAACATACCCAAATTACTAATATGATTTCATAATTCAAAATGATATATATTAGCACCTTAATTGCCCAAAACGGGTTACGGTTATTCGGGTTTGTCAAGATGTTATCTTCTACGACAGTAGAGAGATAATAACAAATATTGTTTGAAATATAATGAAATGTAAAGATTCAAATTCAAATATAGATAAGGATAAGGACAAGCTCTAATTCTATTAATATAAATGTAAATATTCAAATTAAAAGTGCTTTTAATTGTCTATATATGGCCAAAACGTACTTCTGATAAAAAGCTTAAAAATAAAGCTTTTGTCAAAAAGCGTTTTTGACTTAAAAGCTTTATTTCTCAAACACAATTTTAAACATGCTCTTAAGANTTTGATAAAAACTTAAAAATAAAGTTTTTGTCAAAAAGCGTTTTTGACTTAAAAGTTTTATTTCTCAAACACAATTCTAAACATGCTCTTAAGAAACTATAGATCAATAGACTCGTTCAAGAAAGCTTTGAAAGAGCCTTGACCTCCAAAACACAGTAACTATATATATATATATATATATATATAGTCTTATTATTGATAGATTCTCCTTTAATTAAAAGAAAAATTACATAGAAAAAAAAAATTCAACTAGGACTTTAATGTATCCAAGCGACCATCTAGTTAGGACTAAGACTCTATTAAGAATCTTAAGAGGATTAAATCACAAAAGCAAATCATTGGAACTTTCTATACGTGCAGATCCTTTTCTCAGTCACTGACAAGGATAGAGAAATCCAAGAATAAATCTACATGATCATGCACCAAGAAGCATGGCTATCTACAATAACAAATTAACCAATTATCATCAGAAAAAAAAAAAAAAAAAAAAAAAAGGGAGCATTAAAAAGAAGCAAATTTAATGCTTCTATTTCCTACCAATAGGTTTGTTTACGTCTTGCTACACTAAATTGAAATATTTTGAACTTTAGGGGGCCATTGCAAAAGGGATGACAATTTAAGGGGGGTAAATAAAGCTTTCCAAAAAAACTTTAAAAAATAAGACCGCTATAAAGGGACAAATATTAAAAAAATGATTGTTAAAGAAATAATAGTGAAATGGAATAACTAAAATGTTGAGGCTAATTTTTACTTTTTATTTTTTTATTTTTTTAAAAGTTATTTTTTAGCTATTTTAGCTAGTAAATTTTGTGAGCCTATGCTTTTACAAAGTTAATGCACTAAGAAAAAAAAGACATTTGACTTTATAATCTTTCATTGTTTAAATTTATCAAAATGGGAGAAAAGGTGGGTGGTTATTAACTGCTCGTTAACTGTAGTAATTGCTTTTAAAGGCGGTTAAAGAAAAACTGTCCCCAAGAGGTAGCTCAATCGGCTGGGACCACGTCTCATGAAGCGGAGGTCACTAATTCGAATCTCCCCTCCCCCCTCTTGTGTGGACATGTCAAAAAAAAAAAAAAAACTGTTGACCGTTATGGTTAGTGGTTTTAAGTTTTTATCAAAACCGCTAACCGCCTATATATATATATAAAGCCAAAATGACATCTTTTTTGTTTTTATTTATTTATTTAAAAAATATCTCGTATAGTTCTTTATTGTCCAAAAACCACAAAAAGTAACAAAATATGATCGTATCTAATTCAAATGAAATAGAGAAAAGCCATAATCCTCTCCGATTACATTTCACAGACGAACACATTATTGTGAATCTCTCTAGTCAGTACTATTTACTGAAAGTACTCCAGCTACCAAACCAAGAGGAAACAGAAATGAAAATAAACCAGTTTTTGAACTTTCTATGTACAGCTCCTTTCCATGGCCTATTTCAATTCTCACCGATAACTCGAACTCGAACTCAAAGTGGTATGCCATCGGGTAAGCATGCAAACTGCAAAGAACTCCAAGAATAAATCGAGATGATCAGCAAGAAGCTCCGCTACTTGCAATAACAAATTAATCAATTACAAAGATTTAATTGTCCATATATTTGTTATTAATTAAATTAAGAATCTTTTTGTTCATTAGAATATTAATCAAATGATTAACTCTACCACCTACGGTTTAAGGAATGAATGATAGCTAAGTACCTCTAATACCATTTCAATCATTCTCTTTTGCCCTTCGCGATGGCCAGTCCTTATTGCAACATATTGTAAATAACGCTCTTTGTCAAGACGATCCTATAATAATTACTCCACGTTGGTCGGTCATGTGGGCCGTTTTAATTTCGTGTCAAGTTGGGCTGGGTCAATCCAATTTTTGACCCATGGGTTAAACAATTTGTTTGATTTAATTTCATCAAATGAATGGGTATTAACTATTAAGTTATTAACAGCTTAATAACTTATAGGGGAAACTATGCAAATAAAAACATACCCAAATTACTCATTTAAATTCATAATCCAAAATGATATATATTAATAGCTTAATTGCCCTAAACGGTTATGAGGTTAGGGTTATTAAGGTTTATCCGGATATTATCTTCTACGACAGTAGAGAGATAATAACAAATATTGTTTGAAGTATAATGAAATGTAAAGATTCAAATTCAAATATAGATAAGGATAAGGACAAGCTCTAATTCCATTAAATTTAATGTAAAGATTCAAATTAAAATTGAAAGCATTTTTAATGATCCAAACACGGTCAAAATGCATTTTTTACAAAAGCTTAAAAATGAAGCTTTTGTCAAAAAAATATTTTTGACTTAAAAGCTTTATTAATCAAACACAATTCTAAACATGTTCTTAGAATGAAAGAAGAAATACAAACAAAATGATGCGAACCCACTAGTAATGAAATATAGGAAACGATAAATCAATGGACTTGTTCAAGAAAGCCTCTTTAAAGGAGCCTTTAACCTCCAAAACACATTAAACTATATTGTAAAAAAATATATATATAGTTTATTATTGATAGATTCTCCTTTAATTAAAAGAAAAATTACATAGAAAAAATAAAAATAAAAATTCAACTAGCTAGGACTTTAATTTATCTAAGCGACCATCTAGCTAGGACTAAGACTCTATTAAGAATATTAATAGGATTAAATCACAAAAACAAATCATTGGAACTTTCTATACTTGCATATCCTTTTCTCAGTCACCGACAAGGATAGAGAAATCCAAGAATAAATCTACATGATCATGCACCAAGAAGAACGGCTATGTGCAATAACAAATTAACCAATTATCAAAATAAATAAATAAAATTGATAGCAGTAGACACCTAATTTCAAGCAAATTTACTGCTTCCCCTTTCCCTTCCCCCACATTGAATAAAAAAAAAAAAAAGAGCAAATATAATGCTTNAAAAAAAAAGAAGGAAATTTAATGCTTCTATTTCTTACCTCTAGTTTGTTTACGTCTTGCTACCTCATGGAGATAAATTAAATTCTCAACCATCTGCTCAAACATCTGTCTTCCCGGATCGCTCGCAAACATCTGTCTTTCCGATTCACTCCATAAACAATGTTTTTTCTGTCTTTTCAATTCACTCCTACACAATACACAATGTATATAGCTCAATATTGGATTAGAGAAAATTCATTCAATTCAGCCTATATATGCAATGATATTTTGATATTATAATAAAAGT
Organism: Carpinus fangiana; assembly: GCA_006937295.1. Classification (NCBI taxonomy): domain Eukaryota; kingdom Viridiplantae; phylum Streptophyta; class Magnoliopsida; order Fagales; family Betulaceae; genus Carpinus; species Carpinus fangiana. The sequence goes on along the minus strand of CM017328.1, from coordinate 3,292,965 downwards.
TTGAAGGAAATTTCTTGAGTTTGCTTCTTACACGTTCAAATATAATGAAATTTCAAATTATATATATATAAAAGGATCAGGACAATTAAGCTCTAATTCTATTAATGTTCTTTTACTCCCTCCTAAAATGATCCGTACATGTCATGTTGATAAGACTATATTAATAATATTATAGAAAAAAATATTGCTACAGGTAAGTAGGTTTCTTTACGCGGAAAAAAAAAAAAAAAAGAAGAGCCCCATGAGGGACACGGCTGGGTTGCGGCACCCAGCTGGCGTGGGTCTGACGACCCACAGTTGGCGCCTAGTGCAATGAATCAAACAAAGAGTACATATACGTAAATTCAATAAAAGAAAATAATTAATAAACCAAAATTAAAGAAAGAAAGAAATATAGAGAAGATCATAGAGATCGATATATGTAGAGACTCACATTGCCGGTGGGGGTCCATTAACCACGCCATGGGTGGCTGGGCATTTGGGGGGAGGAGAACTCATTTTTGTGACCTAGGGCTAGGGAGATTGATTGTGATTTGATGAAGTTGTGTATGATAGAATTGATATAAATGTGGTTGGCTAACTTAACCAAACCATGGGTATTGTATTGATATATATATAGATGTACATTGGAGAGTTTGGATAGTAATCCAAGACTTAGTGTACAATTCAAAATATGAAAGTTTGAATAGTAATTCAAGATTCAGTTTACAATTCAAAATATGAAATAATAAAGTATATCCTATCTTGATGAAGCTACAGTTGGTTAACTTGAATTTGAATTTGAATTTGAATTTTAAATTAACCAACGTGAATTTGAATTTGAATTTGAATTTGAAACAGATGTAGGAAAGTGTAACTTATCATGTTGGTTAACAAGGTATATATCTACATGGAGGGCACTATTGGAACAGAATTACAAGAGTCGTAGAAGACGTTGAAGAATAAATCACCCCAGAGAAGTAATAGAGTTTTATGTGGATTAGCTAGATATCTTGTACGTAGGATTTGTTGTTTTAGACTAGTAGTATAGTTTACCTTCTATTATGCAATTGGGTTGTTTTTGTTTTGGGTCTAGTTAAACATTTTTCTTTAATTGATTGTCGACCTAACCTCCTTAGCGGTGAGGTGTTAGAGTTATGTCTGGATTGATTGAGTTTTTATGTTGATTTGCTTGTATTTATCACCTCATCAGTTATTATATTTATCCATAATTTAGAAGTGATAATTGTTAATATAACAAAATCTCAGTTGTCTAATCTAATTTGTAAACAATGGTTAAAATCTAAAGAAGTTAAAATTAATATTCTAGGAATTCTAAAGAATCCTATGTTAATAACTTCACCACGCTATAAACCAGAGCATCCATCGAGTAAAATGGTGCAATTAAAAAAATGTTTTTTTTATTTAATTAATTTTTTAAGTTTTATATATTTATATTTTTTTTATACAAGCTACAAGCTCCTTGAATGTTGTTCTTTTTTATGTCTTAAATATTTTGAAGTGTTGCGATGCTGCTTTTGACAAATTATATAAAATTTTGGGGATAAAAGAGATTATGTTAATTTACTATAACAGTATTTGGAGTGTGAGATGATGTGTAATCTTACCTGGTGTCCTAAAATGATATAGAAAATCCTAATTGTCATTTTTAAAGTCGAAAATTAGTAATAACATGTGTTGTGTTTTTATTAGGTATGACATGATAAAGTAACAGATTCTGTTAAGTTATTTAAGGGAAATTAATTTCAGGTAGTAAATAGTTATTTTAACTTAACCTGAATGCCTATAAATTATTTTTTATACTACAATGAGTGATTTATAATTTATGCAAACTATATGAACCTATAAATTATTTTTTATACTACAGGAAGTTATTTGTATTTTAGATCAACCACAAGGATCAATTTTATATTTATCCCTATTTTTTCAAATAAATGCAAGAGGAAACACAACACTAGCATAAAAGAACTTGGTTTCATTTCCATGCAACCGAAAAAATAAAATAAAAAGCAGAAGAATGAAAACGTTAACATAAGTAGGCAATTTTACCCGTAAAGTGTCAGCTTTAATGGTTGACTCATTTGCTTGATGCTATATGAGTTGTTCGAGTCTTCACTTAGACGACAATATATATATATATATGCTTGCATATAGACAAAAATTTAATAATTGATTCATTAGATTTGTAAAAAGAGATGTTGTATAATATACCTCTTGATTCTATGAAAAAATTGAGTACTATTTTACAAGTAATAAAGCAAGACGAAACAGAAACAAAAACAAAAACAAATCAATGGAACTTGTTTGATTTCCAGAGCCTTTTTCTCACTCACTCAAATTAAAGCTATCCGGTAAGAATTCACAGAATTCCGCGAACAAATCCATATGGTCAGCAAAAAGCACGGCTACCTGCGATAACAAATTAATCAATTATTACGAGAGAAAATTAATTAAGGAAGATGGAATAAGAAGATAAAGAATGAATGAGAAGGTAAAATTAACAAGCTATAGGTACCTCTTCTACCATTTTCACTATGCTCGTCTGCCCAGTACGAAAGCCTTTTACAATTTCAAAATAACGCTTTACATCGTTAACGGCAAGCCGACCCTGTAATTGTATGTATATATCAAATAATGAATGAATATTATATTTATTGCTTCTATTTCGTACCTCGATTTTTTTCATTAAGTTATCCACCTTGACCATCAATTGGAGACTCTTAAAACCTTGACGAAGTTCACTGTGATCCTCTACCAACTGCTTGATCCTCGACGCAATTCCACCCACGTCACTCCGGGGCTAATTATTAGCTTGATCCGTGCTTGCATTTTGGGCAAGTTTGAAAATAGTTACAATTTGTGTTAGCCAAACACATGTTTAAGCAGGTGAAGCCCAAGTAAGCTCTCTACATGAGCAAACGTTGCAACAAAATGATAGATCAAGATCCAAGATTTAGGGTGATTAGCCATAATAAAAAAGAACTTTTTTTCATTGAAATCTTTTAAGTATTTGTAAAAAGCGATCATATACTTCTAGGGAGGTTGATTCTAGAAAAATGATAAAATTTATTTTTTCAACCATTTTTATATAGTAAATGGATGAATCCACCATTAAATTTATGTGGGACCTACATGAGTTCATCAATCAAATGGTTGATCCATTAGATTTGCAAAAAAAGATGTGTAACATGCCTATTGATTTATGAAAAATTTTGAATACTCTTTTACAACTTGTTGACACATGTTAGCATATGATCCAATTGTTCTTTTTAATGGCTAAAGTGCTTGGAATTTGGATTACATGCTAACACGTCTCAACAAGCTTTTTTTTTTTTTTTTTTAACAAAATAAAAATTTTTCTAATTTAATCCATATCAATTTTTGCATTGAACCCATAAATGCTTGTATTTTGGAGTCATATCTAGAACTTTTTTTTATTTCACAAAAGTACATAACAATGAAAGAAAAAACAGAAACAAAAACAAATCATTGGAACTTGTTTGATTTCCATGGCCTTTTCTCACAAACTCACTCAAATTAAACCTACGCATCCGGTAAGAATTCACAGAAACCCACGAACAAATCCAAATGATCAGCAAAAAGCACGGCTACCTGCAATAATAAATTAATTAAATATTATGAGAGAAAATTAATGAAGGAAGATGGAAGAAGAAGATAAAGAAGGAACGAACGAGAAGGTAAAATTAACAAGCTAGGTACGTACCTCTTCTATCATTTTCAACATGCTGTTCTGCCCACTACAAAAGCCATCTAGAATTTCTTTATAACGCTTGTAATCGATGGCAAGCCGACCCTGTAAATTTGTAATTAATAATGAATGAGAAGCCAATTAAGTGGATATATGCATTTTATTGCTTCTATTTCGTACCCTGATTTTTTTGATTAACTTGGTCGCCTTGATTTCTTTTTGGAGACTCATTAAACCTTGACGAAGTTCACTGTGATCTTCTAACAACTGCTCGATCCTCGACATAGTTCCACCCACGTCACTCCTACACAATTACTCAATATATAAATGAGAAAAATGCAGAGGAAAATATATCAATTCCTGCGAAAAATACAGAAGTTATTGTTTTATTTTAACATAAAAGAAAAAAGGCAGAGGAAATTAGAAAGAACCTCTGTTCTAAGTAATCTTTAAGTATTTGCATTAAACGATCATACACTTCTCCGTTTTTGTACTCCCTCACTAACTTCACAAATTCATATCCTTCCCTTAAACCAATAACAGAAAAGAAATGAAAATTCAAGAAAGAAAGAAAGAACAATCTCTGGAGAGAAAAGAGATCGATGTAGCGAGCGGCTCACGGTGGGATGGGGCCGTTAATCACGCCATGGGTGAGTTGGGATCGGGGGCTACTTGGGCCAGCTGGTTGCATGGTTTTTGCGAGTTGCGACGATGAATCCTTGAGGAGGGAGGGTGAAGATTGATTCTGATTTTCTGGGTCTTTTCTGAGTTCACCAATTTGCGCCTCAATCTTAAACTAACTCCATGTTGGTCATGTGACGATTTTACCCCCTGCTTAGGAGTTAAACACACCGTCTCTAATTTTTTTCTATTTTAGCCAATGAGGATCAGCTCTAAAGGGTTGACTCATTTGCTTGATATTACAACACCTGTTCGAGCCTTTACTCAGTTGACGAGTGCTTGCGAATGGACTTGTGTGTACACAGTTTATATGATATATAACGAATTTTTAGTTAGGTTGTTCACTCAGGGGAAGGGGAATTTTTAGGAGACGACACACCCCCCCCCCCTTCCCTTGGAAGTAGGCAATTCTACTTCACAGTACTTATATATTAGAGGCATGATAACTGCACAATTTTAGCCTAACCTTTTTCTTAAGTGGTTTGGTTTTTTTTTTTTTTTTTTTTTAAGTTGGGCCAAGAAGAAACAAAAATTATGTTTATCATGACTTTCCTTCTTATCATACCGGGGATTATCCTCATCATCGGCTGAAGTACTTTTTAGGCAAATGAATCTTTCGAGGGAGGTTAATTTTAGAAAAATGATAAAATTTATTTTTTCAATCATCGTCATACAGTAAATGAATGAATTTATTATTGAATTTGTGTAAGACGTATATGAGTCAACAAATCTAATAGTTGATCCATTAAATTTGCAAAAAGAAATGATTGTGTAACATGCCTCTTGATTCTATGAAAAATTTTAGATACTCTTTTACAACTTGTTGACATGTGTTAGCATATGATCCAATTGTTCTTTTAACCGCTAAAGTGATTGGCTCACATGCTAACCCGTGTCAACAAGTTCTAATTTTCTTATAATTTAATCCATAACAATTTTCGCATTGAACAACCTAAATGCTTGCATTTTGGAGTCATATCTACAACTTCTTATTTCACAAAAGTAACAAGTAACAAAAACAAAAACAAATCATTGGAACTAGCTAGCTTGTTTGATTTGCATGGCCTTTTCTCAATCACTCAAATTAAAGCCACAGGGTAAGAATCCCAAGAAATCCAAGAGCAAATCCCTATGGTTAGCAAAAAGCACAGCCATCTGCAATAACAAATTAATTAAATATTATGAGCTAAAGAAAATTAATTAAGGTAATTAAGAATGAATGAATGATAAGGTAATTAAGGTACCTCTTTTATTGTTTTCACCATACTCTTTTGCCTACTACGATAGCCTTCGATAATTACATAATAACGTATGCAATCGCTCATGGCAAGACGACCCTGTAATTGTGTGTATATATATATGAATGATGAATCCATATGAATCAAATCCCATTATTATAGGATGCATTTAATTGCCAATTGTATTTCGTACCTCTACTTTTGCGGTAAAGTTTGCCACCTTGACTTCGTGTTGGAGTCTCTTTACACCTTGACGAAGTTCACTGTGATGCTCTACCAATTGCTTGATCCTCGACGCAGTTCCACTCACGTCAATCCTACACAATACACAATGTATTTCCTCCATCCATTACCAAACATGTATATATAAATGAGAAAAATATAGATAGAAGTTAGTAAACGAAAAAGCAGCTAGAGGAAAGAAAGAACCTCTGTTCTACGTAATCTTTAAGTATTTGCAGTAAACGATCATATACTTCTCTGTTTTTGTACTCCTTCACTAACTTCACAAATTTACATGCTTCCCTTAACAGCCTCCTAGTGCAAGCAATCAAATCAATTTCAGAAAAGAAGCGAAAATTCAAGAATTAATTAAAGAAAGAAAGAAAGAACAAATTTTGAAGAGAAAAGAGATGTAGCGGCTCACGGTGGGAGGGGCCCGTCAATCAGGCCATGGGTGGGTTGGAATTGGGGGCTACTCGGGCCAGCTAATTGCATCATTTTTGCAGAGACGACGAATCTTTGAGGAGGGAGGGAGGGAAGGAGATTGATTCTGATTTTCTTAAATAAGTCTCTTTTGACTTTTGAGTTCAAAAACTTGGCGCCTCAATCTTAAACTAACTCCATATATATGCCTCATGTGGGCCATTTCTACTTCGGGTCTAGTTGAGCTGGGTCAATCTGATTTCTTAGGCTGTGTTTGTTAAACGTTTTGCCTTTAAAAAATGTTTGTGCATTGTTTGGGAGGCCCTCATCTAATTATTTCATTTTTCTAATATTCTCTTACTTTTAACATCACATCACTCACTTTTTATTACTTTTCAAATAAAAAAATCATTAAAAAATAAATTTTTTCATTTTTCTATACCAAACATTCTTATTTTTTTACTTTTTTTAAAAAAATATATATATATTCATACTTTTTTTCACATCTGCTACAGTGCGAAACCAAAACTAAACCGAAATCGTTTACCAAATGAAGCCTTACCCATCTCATCTCCCTTTAGGATGGGTTAAACAATTTGTTTAATCAAATGAATAGCTATTAACCCGAGAATTAATATCTATATTAATTACAGACAGAGTAATGTCATGAAGTTTTATAGAAGCCTTAAAAGGAAAATTAAGGAAAATTTCTTCAAATCAACTTATATCTTAAGAGGGGTTTCTAAAATTATTCATTTTCTCTTTTAGGAGAGAGCGAGAAACGGAGATGATAAATGCTACAAACGATCAACTTATATCTTAAGAGGGGTTTATAAAATTACTCATTTTGAAAATTTTCCATAATTTTTTTTTTCAAAGTATTAAGGCTTAAAAAAAAAATTAAAACAAGTGAAAAAACTTAAAATTTGATTAAATTATTTTTCAAAATCATTTAAAATAGGTCATAACAGAGACCCAAAGAAGGCCTAAGATACTAAAATAGACAATTACCTAAAACGCAAATAACGGATGATAACCGTATTTAATAACTTCAATAATCACGTAGATGCGGTTAATAAAAATAGTGAAATAATTCACGTTAATATTTTCTCCATAGTTTTTCTTATATCATCCTACAAATTTAATAGATCAACCATTAAATTTGTGGACTCATGTAAACCCCACACAAATCCAATGGTGGATTCATCAATTCATAATAAAGATGGTTAAAAGATGGAGAAAAATAGAATGAATATTTATAATTGTCAATAGTAATACTCTATCATTTCTCGTAAAAATATGACGTGGATGTGGATGTAGATATTTAAAAGTGATGTCCGCATTATTTGGCAATATACGTATCCACGCGTAGGGATGAAAATTTAGAATCGCTAACCGCTTTTGAAAGCGATTATTAAAAAACGCTAACCACCTAATTATTAAATATCCTAATTTTCAAAACCGGTAAAAAAGAAAGAAAGAGAGAAACATAAATGAAACATAATGCTTCATATTTTACCGAATTATGATCGAGAATAAAAAAGAAATTAAGAACCTTTGTTGTTCGTAATCTTGAAGAATTTGCTTAAAACAATCATGTACTTCTCCATTGTTGCACTCCCTCACTAACTTCACAAAATTAGATCCCTCCCTTAACAGGCCCCTAGTCCAACCAATCCAACGACGTACGTCAAATCAATTATAGAAAAAGAAACGGAAATTCAAAAAAGAAAGAAAAGAGATGTAGCGTGTGTGCGGGGCTCACGGTGGGATGGGGCCATTGTTAATCACGCTATATGCATGGCTGGGTTTGGATCGGGGCCTAGTCGGGTGAGGTTGCATCGTTTTTGGACGATGAATCTTGACAATTCTTTTTTTTCTGGTTCTGGGTATCTTTGAGTTCTCCAATTTGGCGCCTCAATCTAAATTCTAAAACTAACGTACTCCACCTTGGTGATCATACTCGTATGGGTCATTTTTATTTTGGGTCTAGTTGAGCCGGGTCAATCCCATTTCTGACCCATCTCATCCCTCTAACCTCTCTTTAGGATGGGTTAAAAATTACTATTAGATCAAAATTCAATAATGATTAATCATAAGTCCAATGGCAATTTAAGAAGCTACATTATTATCTGAATGATACAATAATTAGGACATAAAAGTGACTTCTAACATTACTTGAGATATGTTACATAAATGTGATGAGTTGTCTTAAATATGTGGCACAAGGGACATGTGTCGCATTTTTAAGCACAATGACGTAAATCTTAGTTAAAAAATTGGACAAAACATGAATAGAAGTATCAAGTTGATCTTTCGGCTTACTACATATACCACACGTGACACTTTTTTAACACCAAGATATCCATTTGATTTGGGCCCATTAGTCTTGTGATTTCTAGACAATGATAAAATGTAATGATATATGAGGTTTTCGAGTAATGGAAGATTATAAAGACAAATTAAATGTGTTTTTTCTCTTTCAAAAAAGTAAAATAAATTTGTCACTTAATTTTTAAACACAGGAAATTGTCTACTTTCGAGCAATGTTAAAAATTATTGTTATTATTATTTTTTTATCTTACAACTGATTCACAATGTTGACTTGACAATTTAAAAAACCTTTTTTTTTAATAATGATCCAAGGGTTGGTTGTGACTGTTAGGTAATCATTGTGTTATTCCAGTGATTCCACCACTATCTCATTATACTGACATAGCCGTATCAATCTACCATTGATTTTTTTTTTCTTTCTTTTTAACAAGAGAAATGCTTGGTGTCAATATTTATATATATATATATAATTTAAAAAACCCTTTGATTTTTTTTTTTTTTAATAATGATTCAAGGGTTGGTTGTGACTGTTAGGTAATCATTGTATTATTCCACCACTATCTCATTATACTGACATGGCCATATCAATCTACCATTGATTTTTTTTTTTTTTTTCCTTTCTTCTTTTTAACAAGAGAAATGTTTGGTGTCAATATATATATTGCATTTTCAATTTTTTTTTTTTTTTTT
>CM017328.1:3232217-3283036 GCA_006937295.1 Carpinus fangiana | reverse complement strand
AAAGTAACATATCTATAAAAGTGATATATGTCCTTTAAACATATGAGATGCACATGTTTTTTTAATAGTATGAACAAAGTTGGAATAAATTTATTAAAAACTCACGTACATCTCACATGTTACTAAAAAAATAGACACATGTAATTTTTATAGACTAGGTTGAAGGAAATTCCTCCAATCCAGTTTGGAGGAAAACTTTGTCCTTAAAGAAATATCTATATAAATGGTTGGAGAAAGAATAAAAAAATTCTTTAAAAAAAAAAATTAAATGAAATGATAAAAGTGAATAGCTAAAATCTTGATTTTCCATATCAAAATAGTGACCGTTATTGTGAATCTCTCTGGTCAGAATTTACACGCATTTGTAGGCTCGGCAAACCACACATGAGTAGCAAAAAGTAACAATGTAAGAAGAAATAGAAGCAAATACAAATAATTGGAACATGTTTGATTTCCATGGCCTTTTCTCACTCGATTACTTGATAAAAAACCATCCGGTAAGAATCCACAGAAATCCACGAACAAATCCTTATGATCATTAGCAAAAAGCACGGCTAACTGCAATATTAACAAATTAATCAAACATTATGAGATAAAATTAATTAAGGAAGAAGGATCATAAGAAGATAATTAAGAATGAATGAAAATATAATTTATCAGGATACCTCTTCTACCATTTTCGCCATGCTCTTCTGCCCACTACGAAAGCCTTGGAGAATTCTAAGATAGTCAAAATAACGCTTCTTATCGCTGAAGGCAAGACGATCCTGTAATTGTATATATATACGAATCAAATTAATAATGAATATATATAGGATGCATTAATTGGTTATGTTTCGCACCTGGAGTTTGATTGCAAAGTTGGACGCCTTGAGTTGCATCCCGAGACTAACTAAACCTTGACAAATCTCACTGTGATCGTCTAATAACAACTGCTCAATGCTCCGCATAGTTCCAGCCACGTCACTCCTACACAATACCAAATATATAAAGATTTTTTTTTTTAATATATATATATTATAATAATGTTGGATTAGACAAAATTCTTACATGGGTTTGAGAAATACTTCGCAATTTTATAGACTAAATTAATAAATAAATAAATAAATTATCAACATGCATCACCAACAATATCTATATAATACCCATTCAACCCAGAAAAGAAGAAGAAGAAGATATATATAGAGAATAAAAGAAAGAACCTTTATTCTGCATAATCTTGAATGATGTGCTTAAAACGATCATATACTTCTCCATCGTTGTAGTCCCTCACTAACTTCATAAATTTAGATCTTTCCCTTAACAGGCTCCTTGTCCAAGGAATAAAAAAAAAAGTAAATTATACGTAAAATCAATAACAGAAAAGAAATGAAGATTCAAGAGAGACAGAAAGAAATAACAAATTTTGGAGAGAAAAGAGATGTAGAGTAGCGGCTCACCGTGGGATGGGGCCATCGTGAATCACGCCATTGCCATGGGTGGGTTGGGATCGGCGGTTACACAAGCAAGCTGGTTGCATCGTTTTTGTAGAGACAACGAATCTTTGAGGAGGGAGGGAGGGAGGGAGGGAGATTAATGATTCTGATTTTTTGGCTGGCGCCTCCATATATATATATATATGGCTCATTTGGGCCGTTTCTATTTTGGGGCACTAGTTGAGCTGGGTCAATTCGATTTGTTTAGGATGGGTTAAACACTTTCTTTGATAAAATTAATGGTTATATATTAACCTGAGAATTAACATCTATGTACTAAAAAAAATGGTTATTTATAAACTTGACAAAAGTTGTCACACGTCACTCCTTTGGATTTTCTCGTCAGGGTTTTACCTCTATTTAGAGTTAAACGAGTAATGTTATAAATCTCTCTTGTGTCACTCCAATAAAGATATGATTCTTAACATTACCATTTGACTTATGATTAATTACTATTGGATTTTGATCGAATAGTAATTTTAAAAGTTATTTTATTTTTTTATAAGCACAAAAGTGACATATGAGAAACTTCTAGAATTACTCTCTATGCACTATTTTAGAGTTTGGTCTTCTTTTTTTTTTTCTTGGTTGCTTAAAAATGTGGTTCTCTAATTTTTTTGTACTTTGGCATAAATACCAAAAGTATCACATGTGATATAGTGTCACGTTACACGAATGTGTTGAGTTCTCTTAAATATGTGGTACAAGGGATATGTGTCTCATTTTTAACCATAGTGATGTAGATTTCTGTTAAAAAATTGTACAAAACATGAACAGAAGTAGCAAATTGGTTTCAATTTAAAACATGTACTACTTGTGACACTTTTTTGAAATCGAGGTATCCATTTGATTTCAGCCCATTACTTTTGTAGCTTCCGGACAATGATAAAATATAATAATATATGAGGATTTCAAGTAATGGAAGATTGTAAAGCCTTTTTTTTTTTTTTTTTAAGTGCATTAAATTTGTTACTAAATTTGTAAACTTAAGGAAATTATCTACTCTAGAGCAATGCTAATTTTTTTTTTTTCATCTCAAAACTATTTCACAGTATTTACATTGTAGTTTCAAAATAAAAAACCCTTTGATTATTATTTTTCTAATAATAATTAATTTAAGGGTTAGATATGACTGCTACACCAAAATTGCATTATCTCATTATGCTGACATGACATTATTTCCATCATTCAAAAGCATTACGCATAATTGAACTACTTCAACCTCCAACAATGAGTTTAAACAATTATAGCTGCCATTAATTCCTTGATCATACATTTTCGATCTTAGAAAAGAATGATGATTGTCAATTTCATGTCACAATTTACACGAATCAAGTCCTACGTACCAAATTTATACCACAAAAGTAACAAGAAGAAATAGAAACATTTTTGAGTTTTTGAACTGTACGTCTCCAATTTCCATGATCATGGCCTTATCTCACTCGATCACTCAAAAAAACTGTTCATGGAAAAAGTGTTTACAGAATTCACAGAAATCCCAGAATAAATCGTAATGATTAGCAAAAAGAATGAATAACTGTAATAAAAAATTAATCAATCAGGAGAGAAAATTAAGGACGACGATCGAAGAAGATAAAGATTAATGAATTTGAACGATAAGTTACGGTACCTCTACTACTGTTTCCTCCTTGCTCTTCTGCCCACTATCATAATTTCGTATTATTTCAAAATACTTTAAATAACGCTGGTTATCGTTGATGGCAAGATGACCCTGTAATTATATATATATATATGAATCGAATTCATTAGAAGCTAGCATGAGAAGTGAATATGATAAAAGCATTTAATTAATTTACTGCTTTTCTATTTCGTACCTCGAGTTTGGCAAGAAAGGAGGTCAACTTCAATTCCATTTCCAGATAAGTGAAACGTTGCCTAAGTTGGATGTGATCATTGAATAACACGCCAACCCTCCGCCCAGTTTCCGCGGAGTTATTACTGTTAACGAATGATAATACTTAATGAGTGATTATATAAAGGAAATGAAAAGAAATTAAATGGTTTAGTGACGCCGGGCAGAACTAAGAATGTTCTAACAGCATATATTCGTAGCAGAAGCTAAAAATTGAAGATAGAAAAGGGAATTCAGGAAGAGAGAAAATAACAAGTAGGGAAGAGAAAATCCCTAATTGCCCCAAATAAGTAAACAGAGAAATAACTCTGAAAGACTTAAATTTAATTGATAATATAAACTGAGTTTCCATATAACAAAGACTAGATGCTTTTATATAGGCTAGGCACCTTCTAAATTAACAAGGAAAAGGAAAAACAAATCCTAATAGGAAAAAGAAAACAAATCCTAATAGGAAAGGAAAAACCCAATCCTTATTGAAGAAGGAAACTAAAACACACATGCATAATTAAAATAATAGTTTTCTCAATTTTCTCCTGCATCAATCTCCCCGGGTTGGAAAAGAATTCGTCCTCGAATTCAAGTCATCTTGGCCGGGTTAAAGATAATCTGTTTGATGGTTCTTGCCTCGATCCCTCGGATGACTAATCAATCCCTTCCATCCCTTTCACTTCAAAAGTAAGATAATGTAACATGCCGATATAAATAACACTCCCTTAATTACCACAAGAATGTAAGTATCATCTTGAAAATTCTTTACAACAAGTTGAGATAATGCAATCTTCACACGCACNGCCCAACTTTTGCCCAACTTTTGCCTTTTTTATTTTTTATTTTTAAAAAACAAAGTAAAAAATAAAAAAAGTGTCTAAAGCAATAATAAAAATGAAAATTGCATTTTTCTTCATAAAAATGGTCATTTTTCATAAAAAATGACCATTTTTCTTTAGAAAAATACAATTTTCATTTTTTAAAAAATACCAATAAAAAGAATGACAAAAATTATATATTATTTCTTTAGACACTTTTTTTATTTTTTACTTTGTTTTTTAAAAAAAAAATAAAAAAAGGTAAAAGTTGGGTAAAAAAGTTGGGCCTTTAATATTTTCCTTAAAATAATAGTTTTCTCAACTTTGTCCTGCATCATTTAGAGAGAATAAAAAGGAAGAACCTGTGTTCATCATACTGTGTTCATCATATTTTCTAAGTATTTCCAAAAAACGATCAAAAAGTTGCGGGTTGTGTTCCTTCACTAACTTCACAAATTTAGATACTTTCTCTAACAGGGGCCTAGTGCAAGAATAATTCAACAAAACCGACGATAATTTTTAATAAATGAAAATACAAGAAAGAAAGAAACTAAAGAACGTATTTTGGAAAGAAAAGAGAAGGTGTAGCGTCTCATGTTGGGACTGGCCGGGAGGCCGACGTTAATCATGCCACTGGAGGGTTGCAGGGGGCCGTTAGTCCCGCCATGTGTGGGAGGTTGCATCAGAGACGACAAATCTTTGAGGAAGGAGGAAGGGAGGGAAGGAGATTGATTCTGATTTTCTTAATAAGTCTCTTTGAGTTCAGAAACTTGGTGCCTCAATCTTAAACTAACTTCACGTTGGTCATGTGGGCCGTTTTTATTGAGGTTCTGGTTGTGCTAGGTCAATCCGATTTCTTACCCATGGGTTAAACAATTTGTTTGATCAAATGAATGGGTATTATTAACATGAGAATTAATATCTATATATAATAATAATAAAAAGGTTAATTACACCTTCTTCTTCTTTTTCTTTTGAACCAGCCCTCATTGAATTCTCCGCCAAATTTTCAGTTTTCTAATTTTGAAAATTAGTTGTGAAATTAGTAGTGGTAGCAAAATATCAATCTTTTTATACTTATTATAAAGTAAAATTGGGCTTTATAAGTAATTCTATGAAAATTTCAAATTGATTAGTCTTTTTGGGATAATAACATAGATGTTCCTTAGCGCTTTCCTTGGTCATTAACCAGTTTTGTTTTTAATAATAACATAGTTTTTTATTAAAATTATGAGCGTTATGAAATGACAAATATTCACAAATATGACATAAAAACAACTTGGATAAACTTCACTTAACTCTCCTGAATTGTTATTACTTTTGCAATGTCATCTCTAAAGTTCAATTTCTCTCAATTTGGTATATTTATCTTTCAATTATTTGTAATTTCACTAATCTGTTAACTTTTTCCAAAATACCCCCATTTGTTTTATGGAGAAAAAACAAATTAAAAGATTAAGACTTTGGTAAGAATTTAACACTATTTGCAAAAATACCTATGCCTCAATCTTTGCAAAAGAATTGAAATATTTTTTCTAAAAATAAAAAGGAGTATTTTTGAAAATTTTGTTGAGATTTAACAGAAAATCGTAACAAAGGGAGACATTGAAAAAAATTAAAAGTTTGATACACTAAATTGAAATGTTTTGAACTTTAGGGAGACATTGCAAAAGAGGTGACAATTTATGAGGGGTAAGTGAAGTTTTCTCAAAAGACTTAAAAAAATAAGACCGCTATAAAAAGACAAATATTAAAAAAATGATTATTGAATAAATAATAAAGAAATCTTTGAAAAAGAATATTTAAATAGAATAGTTAAAGTAAATAGCTAAAATGTTGAGACTATAATGTGGGTTCTTTGAAAAAGTATATATATAATTTTTTTTGTGATTTTTTAGCAAATTTTGTAAGCTTACTGTGAATTTTTTTTTTTTTTTTTGGACATGAAAAGCTTACTGTAAAAGCTCATGCACTAAGAAAAAAAAAAGAGACATTTGACTTTGTAATTTTTCATTGCTTAAATTTATCAAAATGGGTGAAAAGGTAGGTGGTTATTAACTGCTTACAAACCACAGTAATCACTTTCAAAGGTGGTTAAAAAAAATTGTTGAGCATTACAGTTAGCGGTTTTAAGTTTTTTCAAAACCGCTAACCACCTATATATACCTAAAATTGTGTTTTTTTTCATGTATTTATATATATAAAAAGCCAAAATGACATCTTTTTGGTTTTTATTTATTTATTTTAAAAAAAAAATTGTTTTAAAAAGCGGTTAACCTCCTTTTCTTGTATAGTTCTTTATTGTCCGAAACCCACAAAAAGTAACAAAATATAATCGTATTCGATTCAAATGAAATAGAGAAAAGCCATAATCCTCTCCTATTACATTTCACAGACGATCCCGTTATTGTGAATCTCTCTAGTCACTGCCATTTACTGAAAGTCCAGCTACCAAACCAAGAAGAAACAGAAATAAAAACAAACCAGTTTTTGAACTTTCTATGTACAGCTCCTTTCCATGATGGCCTACTCAATTCTCACCGATAACTCGAACTCGAACTCAAAGTGGTATGTCATCGGGTAAGCATGCAAAGAACTCCAAGAATAAATCGAGATGATCAGCAAAAAGCTCGGCTACCTGCAATAACAAATTAATCGATTACAAAGATTTAATTGTTCATATATTTGTTATTAATTAAATTAAGAATCTTCTTGTTCATTAGAATATTAATCAAATGATTAACTCTACGGTTTAAGGAATGAATGATAGCTAATTAAGTACCTCTAATACCACTTCAATCATTTTCTTTTGCCCTTTGCGATAGCCATTCAAAATTGCTACATATTGTAAATAACGCTCTTTGGCAAGACGATCCTGTACGTAATAATTATATGAATCAAGTTAATCAGAACAGAATCTATATATATATGTGTGTGTATAGATTTGGTACCTTGATTTTTTCATCAAAATGGAACATTCTGATTTCAGTTTTGATAAATATGAATTGCTCACGAAGGAGATTGTGCTTATTGAGTAAGCGCTCAATCATCGACAAAAGTCGAGCGGGTGGATTACACCTACACAAAACAGAAAAAAACTTAATTAATTAATTTCTTGATCGATCATCAAGATTATTGTAGAATTAAAGAAATCGAAAGAGGAAGAACCTATGTTGTGAGTAAGCTCTGAGTATTAGCGTAAAAGGATAGTAAACTTGTTTTGTCTGCTTCACTAAGTTCACGAACTTGTATGCCATCAATGGATAGGGCTTAGCTAGTGCAAGGAAAAATCAAACAAACATTCATCAATTCAATAAATAAAGAAAGAAAAAAAGAAACCAAAGAAATTAAAGAGATGTAAAGGCGGCTCACGTTCATTAACCACACCATGGGTGGTTGTGCATCGAGGGCGACGTGGCATCATTTTTCCGATTTGGAATCTGCAAAGACGATGATGAATCTTTGAGGAAGATTGATTCTGATTTTTTGGGTCTCTTTGAGTTGAGGAACTTGGCGCCTCAATCTTATACTAATTACTCCACGTTGGTCAGTCATGTGGGCCGTTTTAATTTTGGGTCTAGTTGGGCAGGGTCGATCCGATTTCTAACCCATGGGTTAAACAATTTGTTTGATTTTCATCAAATGAATGCGTATTAACTACTAACAGCTTAATAACTTATAGGGGGAACTATGCAAATAAAAACATACCCAAATTACTAATTTGAATTCATAATCCAAAATGATATATATTAACAGCTTAATTGCCCTAAACGGTTATGAGGTTAGGGTTATTAGGGTTTATTAAGATGTTATCTTCTACGACAGTAGAGAGATAATAACAAATATTGTTTGAAATATAATGAAATGCAAATATTCAAATTCAAATATAGATAGCGATAAGGACAAGCTCTAATTCTATTGATATTAATGTAAAGATTCAAATTAAAATTGAAAGTGTTTTTAAGGGTTCAAACATGGCCAAAACCCACTTTCGACAAAAGTTTAAAAACAAAGCTTTGGTCAAAAAGCGTTTTTGATTTAAAAGCTCAATTTCTCAAACACAAATACAAACACATTCTTAGAATGCAAGAAGAAATACAAACAAAATGATGCAAACCCACTAGTAACGAAATATAACGATAGATCAATGGACTCGTTCAAGAAAGCTTCTTTGAGGGAGCTTTGGCCTCCAAAATACATTAAACTATACTCTAAAAAAAAAAAAATAGTCTTATTATTGATAGATTCTCCTTTAATTAAAAGAAAAATTACATAGAAAAAAAAAATAGCTTCTTTGAGGGAGCTTTGACCTCCAAAACACATTAAACTATATTCTAAAAAAATATATGGTCTTATTATTGATAGATTCTCCTTTAATTAAAAGAAAAATTACATAGAAAAAATAAAATAAAAATTCAACTAGGACTTTAATTTATCTAAGCGACCATCTAGCTAGGACTACGACTCTATTAAGAATCTTAATAGGATTAAATCACAAAAACAAATCATTGGAATTTTCTATATGTGCAGATCCTTTTCTCAATCACTAACAAGGATAGAGAAATCCAAGAATAAATCGACATGATCATGCACCAAGAAGCTAAGCACGGCTATCTGCAATAACAAATTAACCAATTATCAAAAAATAAATAAAAAATTGATAGCAGTAGACACCCAATTTCAAGCAAATTTACTGCTTCCCCTTTCCCTTCCCCCACATTGAATAAAAAAAATAAAAAAATAAAAAGAAGCAAATTTAATGCTTCTATTTCTTACCTCTAGTTTGTTTACGTCTTGCTACCTCATGGAGATAAATTAAATTCTCAACCATCTGCTCAAACATCTGTCTTCTCGGTTCACTCGCAAACATCTATCTTTCCGATCCACTCCATAAACAATGTTTTTTTTGTCTTTCCAATTCGCTCCTACACAATACACAATGTATATAGCTCGATATTAGATTAGAGAAAATTCATTCAATTTAGTCTATATATGCAATGAGATTTTGATATTATAATAAAAGTTTGAAGGAAATTTCTTGAGTTTGCTTCTTACACGTTCAAATATAATGAAATTTCAAATTATATATATATAAGGATAAGGACAATTAAGCTCTAATTCTATTAATGTTCTTTTACTCCCTCATAAAATGATCCGTACATGTCATGTTGATAAGACTATATTAATAATATTATAGAGAGTCCTCAAGAGGTAGCTCAATCGGCTGTGAACCACGCCTTATGAAGCGGATGTCATAAGTTCGAATCCCCCCTCCCCCTACCCTTGTGTGGACATGTCAAATAATAATAATAATAATAATAATATAGAGAAAAATATTGAAAAAAAAAAAAAAAGAGAGACACGGCTGGGTCGCGGCACCCAGCTGGCGTGGGTTTGGCGACCCATGGCTGGCGCCTAGTGCAATGAATAAAAAATAGAGTACATATACGTAAATTCAATAAAAGAAAATAATTAATAAACCAAAGTTAAAGAAAGAAAGAAATATAGAGAAGATCATAGATATCGATATATGTAGAGACTCACATCGCCAGTGGGGGGCCGTTAACCACGCCATGGGTGGCTGGGCATTTGGGAGGAGAACTCATTTTTGTGACCTAGGGCTAGGGAGATTGATTGTGATTTGAGGAAGTTGGGTATGATAGAATTGATATAAATGTGGTTGGCTAACTTAACCAAACCATGGGTATTGTATTGATATATATAGATGTACATTTGAGAGTTTGAATAGTAATCTAAGACTCAGTTTACAATTCAAAATATGAAAGTTTGAATAGTAATTCAAGATTCAGTTTACAATTCAAAATATGAAATAATATAGTATATCCTATCTTGATGAAGCTACAATTGTTGCTGACATGCTGTATGGATAACTTTGTAAATATATGTGAACTTAAAAATTTGCATTTGAATTTGAATCAGAAACAGATGTATGAAAGTGTAACTTATCATGTTGGTTAACAGCAATGGCGGAGCCACATAGCCCTTTGGCACCCCCAAAGGGCCAAAGATTTACTTCTTCTTTTCTTTTTCTTTTTTTTTCCAAAAATTGAAAATAATAATAATAATTCTAAGAATGTTGATGTGTATGATAAACTTCAATAATGCCGAAACTTAATACATATGTATGGTCACAAAAAAAAAAAATCCTTATTTAATATATATGTACGGTAAACTTTAATATCCGTATGATTATTTATTTTGTTGTTTAATATTTATAAATTTTGATTGTCTCTTATGGTGTCGTGATTTAACTTGAAAATGTTAAGTTCATGAATAAACTTTCTGAGAACTTTGATTCAAATTCCACACTTGATGATTTTGTACTTTTAGACTGTAAAGTGTACTTCTAGACACTTTTTTTTTTTTTTTAGTATTTCTGTCTTTTTGATATAGTGCCAACATGTTACATTTCTTATACATCAATTTGAGCACATATTTATGGACTTTTATATTTTTTTTTTGGTGATGCATATATTGTGTAAATTACCATATTTTTAGGGTGGAGATGGCACCTCCAATATGAATTGTCTGGCTTCGCCACTGGTTAACATGGTATATATCTACATGGAGGGCACTATTGGAATAGAATTACAAGAGCCGTAGAAGACATTGAGGAATAAATCAACCCCAGAGAAGTAATAGAGTTTTATGTGGATTAGATATCTTGTATGTAGGATTTGTTGTTGTAGACTTGTAGTATAGTTTACCTTCTATTAGACACGTTGGTCTGTTTTGGGTCTAGTTAAACATTTTTCTTTAATTGATTGTCGACCTAACCTCCTTAGCGGTTAGGTGTTATGAAGAAATTCATAATGCGAAAATATAAATATAGAAATATAAAAGAGCAAGAGAGAATAAAACAAGAGACAAAAGATTTAAAGTGGTTCGGCAATGTGCCTACATCCACACACTAAGCCCTCTTGGCTACAACTTGCATTTGTTGAATGATTTTATTGTACATAGGAGGCCTCCTTATATAGGAGCCAAATGAGAGAAATACTTCATACTTTTCCAATGTGGGACAAGCTTAGGTAAGGCTTATTTATGTAAGCTTTCTCAACACTTGAGCAATGTGGGACAAGCCCAATTTCTTACCCATCTCATCCCTTTTAGGATGAGTTAAACAATTTGTTTGATCAAATGAATGGGTATTAACCTAAAAGTTAATATCTATATATAAAAAAGGGTTAATTACACCTTTTTTTTTAATAAAAACAAAAAATACTGTCGCCTTGCATCCTAAATAAAATAAACTTTACAATACTTTTATTATTATTTCTTTATACTATTTATATATTGTTTCGAATAAATATTAAAGGAAAGAGAAAGCAATTTAAATATTTTTTCAGGGTAAATGTGAAATTAGTCCTTGTGCATGGTTGGCCTAAATTATAAATCATTTCATGTGGTATAAAAAATAATTTATAGGTCAATGTAGTTAGCCTAAGTTACAAATCATTCCCTGTGGTATAAAAAAATAATTTATAGGTCCTTAGGGAAGACCAAAATAACAGTTTAGTCCTCGTAATCAATTTTCATGCTCTAAAAACAAATGTCAGTTTAACAAAAAGCGTAATCCAATTTTCTTCAACTAAATTTGAAGGAAAACTTTGTCACAATTTATTAACTTGAATGTTGTTTTTATTTATTTTTCAATGCGAGGAAGATGAAAATGAGAGGGTTAGACGTACACAAAGTAAAATTTTGGGGATAAAAGAGATTATGTTAATTTATTGTAGCAGTATTTAGAGTGCTGGATGATGTGTAATCTTAGTTGGTGTCCTAAAATGATGTGAAAAATCTTAGTTGTCATTTTATTATTATAATCATAATAACCATAATAATCATATGCGGTTAACTGGTAGTTAGAAGTTAACAATCATAATAACCGCTAACCGATTTAAAAAAAAAAATTAAAAATTTATTATTATTTTTTTAAAAATTAAAATCAAAACGACATTATTTTTTTGGTAATATGATAATACTCTATTACATACGACATCATTTTTAAATATAGATAAACATAAAAACGGAAAACGGCGTCATTTCATATATTTTTATATGTATAAATAATATATATTATATAATATACATACATGTGGTTTTCGGTTAGTGCAGTTAGCGATTTTTTCAAAACCTAAAACCGCTAACCGTAATTACCTAGGCCTTTAGCGGCTTTTTCTAACCGCCTTCAAAAGCGGTTATCAGTTAGTGCGGTTAGTTGAAGATCCGCCTTTTCACACCTAATTTCAAGTTAAATGGAAAAAAAAGCTCAAGATTAGATTTGACAACAAAAGGAGCTCACAGTACCTAGATCAACCAAAATTAAGCTCCATTATATATGTTTGGACTACTCATTTTCATTTCTTATTTAAAATTTTTTCTTATAATTAAGTCCATAACAATTTTCGCATTGAACCCATAAATGCTTGTATTTTGGAGTCATATCTACAACTTTTTTATTTCACAAAAGTACGTAACAAGTAACAATGCAAGAAATAGAAACAAAAACAAAAACAAATCAATGGAACTTGTTTGATTTCCATGGCCTTTTTCTCACTCACTCAAATTAAAGCTATCCGGTAAGAATTCACAGAATTCCTCGAACAAATCCATATGATCAGCAAAAAGCACGGCCATCTGCAATAACAAATTAATCAATTATTATGAGAGAAAATTAATTAAGGAAGCTGGAATAAGAAGATAAAGAATGAATGAGATAGAAGGTAAAATTAGCAGAGCATTAATTAACAAGCTATAGGTACCTCTTCTACCATTTTCACTATGCTCGTCTGCCCAGTACTAAACTCTTTTAGAATTTCAAAATAATGCTTTACATCGTTAACCGCAAGCCGACCCTGTAATTGTATGAATGAGAAGCAAAAGAAGTGAATATTATATTTTTTGCTTCTATGTCGTACCTCGATTTTTTTGATAAAGTCGGTCGCCTTGACTGCCATTTGGAGATTCTTAAAACCTTGACGAAGTTCTGTGTGATCCTCTACCAACTGCTCGATCCTCAACGCAATTCCACCCACGTCACTCCTACACAATTACACAATGTACTAATTTTCTCCATCAGAAAAATGCAGAGGAAAATATCAACACGATCTTGCGAAAAATACAGAGGTTATTGTTTTATTTTAACATAGAAGTTGGCAAAAGAAGAAGCAGAGGAAAGAAACAACCTTTGTTGTATAAGGTAATCTTTAAGTATTTGCTTAAAACGATCATGCACTTCTTCGTTGTTGTGCTCCCTCACTAACTTCACAAAGTTAGATGATTCCCGTAACACGACCCTAGTGCAAGCAATCAAATAAAAAGTAAATATACTTAAAATCAATAGGAGAAAAGAAAGAAAATTCAAGAAAGAAAGAAAGAACAAATTCTGGAGAGAATTAAAAGAGATGTAGCGGCTCACGGTGAGATATAGCCGTTAAACACGCCATCGGTGAGTTGGGATAGGGCCCATCGGGGGTTACTCAAGCCAGCTAGTTGCATCGTTTTTGCAAGTTGCAAGCAAAGACAATGAATCTTTGAAGGAGGGAGGGAGATTGATTTTGATTTTCTGGGTTTCTTTGAGTTGAGAAAGTTGGCGCCTCAATCTTATACTAACTCCAAGCTGGTCATGTGGTCCGTTTTCTAGGTTTCTTGTGACGATTTTACCCCTACTTAGGAGTTAAACACCCTAGTAGTGATATTGAGAACTCCGGAGTGCTTTAACGGTAAGAGTCCGTTTGAGATTGTGTTTGCAGAGCTTGTTTGAGATTACGTTTGCAAAGTCATGTGAAAAAAGAAAAAGCAATTGTTTGGTAAAAAAAAATTAAAAGCACTTTTAATAATTAAAAAGCCCAAAACTACGATTTGGCCGAATTTGAAAAATGAAACCTTGGCTCAACCGCACTTTCAAAAGAAAGCCGTTTATTTCTCATATATGCGAATTTGAGAACTAGAGTGACAATCATTGTGGCAAGTCTAACTTCTCCTTTTAACTTTATTTTGGGATATTGTTCTTTCAATGGGGGTTTTGAGATTCAAATGGGGAGTGAAATCGATCTGGAGAAGAGAACAAAGGAGAGAGAGAAAGAAAGAGAGAAGGATTTTGTAGAGAGGATGATAGAGGGTTAAAAAAAAATTAAAATTAAGAATTTAACACAACTCATAAAAATTTTACCTACAAGTCTCTCTACGCAGCACGCCAACCTCGAACACCCAAACGTATAAGTTGGTTACTAGGCTGAAATTTAAAGAAATTTCCCAGTTTACCTCTTGGGCTCTTCCGTCTACGACTCTGAACTCTGCAATCTCAGTGAGTAATAGGACATTATGTACTTATTTTGACTCTTCATTTATTTATTTCTTTTTTTTTTTTCTTTTTTTTTTCTTTTTACTTTTAAATCTCCTAGATACACTACACGAAATACATGACATGACATTTTTTAAAAAATAAAATAAAATAAAAAATAGAGAAGACTCACTTTTCAATGGGTAAACTAATGGAAAAATACATGACATGTCTTTTTATTTTTTTATTTTTTTATGTTAACAAAATTTTGATTATTTCTTTGACATATATCATATATGTGAATTGTGATTATAAAGACTTTTTTCATTATATATATGTATATATTTATTTATTTATTTATAAGGTTTTCCCTACACTTTGGGATTTTGCAATTATCAACAAGTTTCAGTAATTTTTTGCCATTTTCAGGTACAATATTTGTTATTATTTATTTCTTTTATTAATATATTTTTTTGTTGAGTTGTTAGATTAATAGATGTATTAATTTAGTATTAAATATTAATATATTTTTTATTTGTACTATGACATATAACTTATCGTATTTGTTTCTTTATACTTTGGCCTAGCCATAAAACTTTTTGGCTCCATCCCTATATATATATATATATATATATATATATAAAGAGATAATATATACCTTTTTTGAAATTGGTTTCTAGTCTTTCATAAATCAAACCTCTCCGTCAACCAATACAAGGTACAAGCTCCTTGAATTTTGTTCTTTTTTATGTATTAAATATTTTGAAGTGTTGCGATGCTGCTTTTGACAAATTATATAAAATTTTGGGGATAAAAGAGATTATGCTAATTTACTGTAAACATTATTTGGACTGTGAGATGATGTGTAATCTTAGCTGGTGTCCTAAAATGATATGGAAAATCTGTATTGTCATTTTTTAAAGTCGAAAATTAATAATAACATGTGTCATGTTTTTATTAGGTATGACATCATAAAGTAACGAATTCTGTTAAGTTATTTAAAGGAAATTAATTTCAGGTAGTAAACAGTTACTTTAGCTTACCCTGAACGCCTATAAATTATTTTTTATACTACAATGAGTGATTTGTAAATTAGGCCAACTACATAAATCTATAAATTATTTTTTCACTACAAGAATTTAGCCCTTTAGCGTCGACACTATCAGCGTCGACCCAGAAGTGGACGCTAATATTAGTCTATTAGCGTCGACTACTGAAAGTCGATGCTGATAGATGCTTATTACCGTCGACTATTAGGTCGACGCTAATAGTTGTACCAAAATATGAGTATTAGCGTCGACTTCACAATGGACGCTAATAAGTCGACGCTAATACATTGGCGGGAATTATCTCAGGCACGGG
Organism: Carpinus fangiana; assembly: GCA_006937295.1. Taxonomy (NCBI): domain Eukaryota; kingdom Viridiplantae; phylum Streptophyta; class Magnoliopsida; order Fagales; family Betulaceae; genus Carpinus; species Carpinus fangiana. The sequence goes on along the minus strand of CM017328.1, from coordinate 3,267,211 downwards.
AGAACTAGTAGCGTCAACTAAATGACTATTAGCGTCGACAAATGTTGACGCTAATGGTTGTGTATTAGCGTCCACGAAAAGTGGACGCTAATGCTCTTATCAAAAAAATAAAAATAAAACTCAAGGACTATTAGCGTCCACTGTAAAGTGGACGCTAATAGTCCCTTTACATTTATGTGGGCATTTTTTGACAAGTGCATTAGCGTCCACTAAAAGTAGATGCTAATGCGGGAGCATCAGCATCGACTATGGGTGTTGACGCTGATGGTCCCTCTAATAGTCATTCATAGAAATTAAAAAAAAATAATAATAATAAAGACCCATATAAATAAATGGACGCTAATTGTGATTCATATAAATAAATAAACTATTAGCGTCCACAAAAAGTGGACGCTAATGCTCTTATCAAAAAAATTAAAAATAAAAGTCAAGCAATGGACGCTAATAGTCCTTTACATATATGTGGGTATTTTTTGACAAGTACATTAGCGTCCACCAAAAGTGGATGCTAATGATGGAGTATCAACGTCGACTTTGGGCGTCGACACTGATGGTCACTCATTAGCGTCCACTTTCAGTGGACGCTAACAGTCATTCATACAAATAAAAAAATAAATAATAAAGACTATTAGCGTTGACAAAGTGGACGCTAATAGTCATTCATATAAATAAAAAAAATTAAGACTTAATTTTAATAGACTAATATAATTAATTAATTAATAGTCTAATATAATTTTAATAGACTAATATAGTAATTAATATATATATCTAGGGTTATATAATTAATTAATTATTACCTTTTTATTTATAATTAATTAGGTGGCAGTTTAATATATAGTTAGCATTGATGACTTGTCAAGTTATGATCGATCAAACTTGATACAATTGAAATTGAAGGTTCAATCGAATATCTGATTGATCCTAGTGAAATTGTTCAATTGATCATGATATGATCAAATAAAATGAGAAATTAAAAAATAAATAAATAAACAATTTTTTTAAATGAAAGAAAATTAAAAACAAAATTAAGAAACTGCTAAAAATTTTAATATAGGACTTAATTTTAATAGACTAATATCCGATCGATCCTAATGAATCAGTTCAGTTGATCATGGTAAGATCAAATATTCAATCAAACATCCGATCAGTCATAGTGAATTAGTTTAATTGATCATGATATGATCAAATGATCAATCGATCATCCGATCGATCCTAGTAAATTAGTTTGATTGATCGTGATAGGATCAAATGTTCAATCAAACATCCGATCGATCGTAATGAATTATGATCAAATAATCAATTATAGTGAATTGTTTCGATTGATCATGATATGATCAAATGATCGATCGATCCTAGTGAATTAGTTCAATTGATCGTGATAGGATCAAATGTTCAATCAAACATCCGATCGATCCTAATGAATTAGTTCGATTGACTGTGATATGATTAAATGATCGATCGATCATCCGATCGATCTTAATGAATTAATTCGATTGACTATGATATGATCAAATGATCAATCGATCATCCAATCGATCCTAGTGAATTAGTTCGATTGATCGTGATAGAATCAAATGTTCAATCAAACATTCGATCGATCCTAATGAATTAGTTCGATTGACTGTGATATGATCAAATGATCGATCGATCATCCGATTGATCTTAATGAATTAGTTTGATTAACTATAATATGATCAAATGATCGATCGATCATCCGATCGATCCTAGTGAATTAGTTCAATTGATCGTGATAGAATCAACCGTTCAATCTAACATCTGATCGATCCTAATGAATTATTTTTAATTAACTTAATTTGTTATTGTCAATTTTAAATTTGTAATTATAATAATTTCATTTGGGATTATTCTAATCACATTGTCATTGAATATGATATGAATTATATGAATAATATGATTAAGTATCACAATTTTCATTAAATCATATGATTAATAATTCAAATTGTTGATTCAAGTTTCAACTATCATGTCCCCAAAGTTTCAACTATAATTTTTTTTTTTTTTTTTTGACATGTCCACGCCAGAGTAGGGGGATAGGGGATTCGAACTTGTGACCTCCGCTTCATAAGGTGTGGTTTACAGCCGATTGAGCTATCTCTTGGAGACAGTTTCAACTATAATTAATTCTTAGGTCATTTAAGATATAACCATATGATTAACTTTTATCATTCAATTATATATTATATAGATATAATTATATATTGTATACCAAATAATTATTGTTATTTAATATTTTTCTGAGAAATACTTAATAATAAATATACATTGACTATTGTTAATTTGTTACTTAATAAATAATTAGTAATATACTATATAAGTTGTTTTTATTAAATTAATATATATACATATTTTTTTTAATTAATATGCATATATAATAAATTATTAATTAATATAATAATAAAAACATATTACAAGAGAAAAATTAAAAAAAAAAACAAAAAAAAATTCAATCTGCATAAATATATATATATATATATATGGTTATCAACGTCGACTCATCAGAGTCGACGCTGATATGTTTATATTAGCGTTGACTGTAGTCGACGCTGATATAAAACGACGTCGTTTTGGTACAAATTAAAAGGAGAGATCCGTTGGCGCGCGCGGCCAAAGTGAAATTTTCGGGGAATTTTTTTCGATCTCCCCCATTTTTCTTCTTCTCATCTTAATCCCATTTTTTCTTCTTTTCATCTTAGGATCAGAGACAACTATAGCGAGAGAGAGAGAGAGAGTGCAGAGAGCTAGAGAGAGAGGGAGACGGACAACATGAGAGAAACAGATGTGACAGAGAGAGAGAAGCGGTTCACGGGAAGGCGGTGTACGGGTCTTCGGTGACGAGCTTGGCGGGGGAGAAGAAGGTGCGGGCGATGAGGGTGCCGAAGGTGGCGGTTTGGGTGGTGGTGGTGGCGGTGGCGATGGGGCTTCTGATGGGCGCGTTTCTGATGGTGGCCGTGAAGAAGGCGGTGGTGCTGGTGGCAGTGGGGGGCGTGCTGGTGCTGGTGTTGGTGGCCGTGACGTGGAATCGCGTGTGGGGGAGGAGAGGGTTGCTAGGGTTTGTGAGGGGGTACTACCTGCTGGGTTCGCTGATCGTCGCCGTTGGTTCCGGAGAAGGTGGTCATTTTAGCTTATATAGCTTTGTTTTGTTTTTAATTTTTCTTGCCTAATCTGTTTGAGGCATGATATTTCTTTTGGTTGTTTGAAACTGTTGCAGGGCCATACATGTAAGTTCTGTTTCTCTCTCGACTTCAGTCTTGAGGTGAAGTTCTGTATCTCATCAATTTTTTAGGGCTCTTGGTTATGCCATTTGTGTCTGCTGGATTTGATTATAAGTTCATATGATGAGTGGGTTTATAAGTTTATATGATTAGTTTACGGGAAACAACGTGTAAAGGAAGGCTTGCTTGAAATTTATGAAAAATGGGGCAATTGATGCTCACATATGTGAAAAAATTACACATTATATTAATGAAAAACCAATTCCTGCTTATTTTGGTTTTCCAATACTTGGATTGGACGAGGCAGATTTGGCTATTAGTACTCGCTAGTTGGGTCATTTATGCTTTCATGTTAACTAAAAATACTTGGAGCATTTACTTCGCCCATTAACAGAAACATCATAGTAGGTTGAGATAAACAAAAATGCTTGTGCCCCTTATTTAGTCTCTAAGGTGGTGCAGATTGGACAACTGACGATGGAATTTGCTTGATGTGTGTGTATTCATGACATGCTTTTCATTAATCTCCTTTTCTGTAAATATTCTTTACCCTAATGCTTTTATTTAATCTATTCATGAAGCAAATTTTGGATAATCTTCAAACATTGAATTTCATCAAAGAAAATGGTTAGCAATCAATATATGGTAAATTGTATTTACTGAGTGGATTATGAGATTTTTATGAACAACAAAATATTTGTTGTTTGATGTTTTTGGTTTCTATTTTTCCAAATATAGGTCTGCTGTTCATTTTGGGGATTTTTATGGGTATAGCTTTTCTGTAGGTTTCTATTTACTATGTACACTGGTCTGTCATATAAAAATTAGTGCCTGGAAAATGTCATTAACTCTTCTGCTGTTTAATCTTTTGGAGTTCAAGAGTGCATGCTTGAAGTTTTCTACCATTTGGGATTGCTCACTGGACAGGGTAGTTCTATCTTTCTGAGGAGTTTGGCTTGTCTCCATTGTAGCTTTTGGGGATAATTATTTTGTCCCTATGAAATGTTGTCTTTTAAATAATGTAGTTGTAATATGTAATGTGTTGTACTGAAGGTGTTGTAATTTTGATCCTAAATTCTAATCAAGGGACGAGGTCACCCATTTACTTAGTTGTGCTGTGATTATGAGATTTTATACTTACTCTTTGATCTATTGGCTAAGATTTTCTCTTACCTAGATTTTTTTCAGAGTAACTTTTTGATCAATTGGTTACCATGCTCTCTCTTGATGTCTTTTTGATAATGTGGATTCTGAGCTCTAGGGGACAAGGTTGCCAACTTACTAAGTGATGCAGAGATTATGATACTTCACAGAGGAGGATTAATAGCTTATGTTTTCAAGCATTCCATGTATACTTTTTCTGCTTTCTTGTTTTGTTGATCACGAATGAATAATACTACTCTTCATTGCCCAATGACTAGATAAATTTTGTTATTAATTTAGCATAAATAATTTTATTATTTCCTTGTAGCATAGTATTTATGTTTGGAGTTAATTAGTGGCTTATATTAACACCAGTGGAAGGCCAAGTAGACGGGAGCGTAGTGAATCTCTCTCCCTTTCTCTTGTAGCATGACGGATCTTGTATTGTTTTCTGTTTGATTTGGGGTTCTGGGTTTCTGGGATTTTGTGGGTTCTGTTTGTTTATAAGTACTTTGATTCTAGGATTAAGCTAAGCCCTGGTGAATATCCTGCTGCTGCCTCACTCTTTTTTATTTATTTTTTTTGGCATTTTTCAGATTCATATACCTTCGAGTAACAGGAATGATGGATTAAACATCAAGGAGAGGATTTGTTATGTAAGTTAGAAAATAACTCTCACACACATTCTAGTTGGTGTCGTTCTATGTGTTTTCAATTTTAGATGACTTAATACAAATTATACATATCACTTTGCCATGATGTTTACTTTATACTTACTCTTGTCCTTGTACAGCATTCTGTATTATTGTCCCTCCAAAATAAAGATATACAGCTCTATGATGTAGTTACTAGTATGGCAGGGTTGCTGAGATCAGAGGAATTTATAAAGATCTATGTATTATTTGCATAATTATTCCTTAACAGTCTTGATTATGAAGCATTATCTAATCTTGAAGCATTATCAAGTCTAATTTTTTTCTTTTCTTTGCTGGGACACTATAGAACACTTGGATACTCACTAGTAAAAATTTGACAAACATTTATCAATATTTCACCCCATATGCATCTGTATTTCTTGAATTATGAAAACTTTTTTTTTTCTTGGAAGCAATTCAACTCTCCAAGCTCTCTATGCACCTGTGGCGATTGGATAGCTTTTCTAAAGGTTAGTACATCAATATGTTGTGCTTTCAAATCTTAATCCTTTCTCAGTTAGCAAGAACATATAAGTTATTTATCTAGAGATTGAGATGAGAATGCATTATGGTTGTAGGATAGTATCCTTTATTGATGTTAGGGTTAAAAGAAAAAAGAACAGAAACTTGGGAAACACTATAGCTTGGTTTTAAGCATTGGACTTCTCCCATCAAACCAAAAAAGAAGAGAGAAAAAAGAAAAAGAAAAAAAGACATGATATAAAATTGGTTGAGAAGTGTTCCTCTATTGAACCCAACATGTGTGCTCACATTTATCAAGAGGAGAAAGAAGATAGAACTGAGACATTGATAGGCAAGGAGTTTTCATGTCATTTTTACTCAAACATGCCACCTTCTTGTGGATGTTACTCTATTAGAAACTTGTGCCTTTGCAGAAACAAGTAAAACATTTTGCACTCTGTTTACTTCAAAGCTTGCAAAGAATCCTATGAGTCATGCCTTTTATTAATGAAGAGGATTTAAATGATGTCTCATTTGTTATGACTTATGACTATATCATTGTCCAGATATATTGTCCACTTCCTCGTTGGCTTACTTTATAACTATTGAATGGAGAAGAGGATACAAAAGAAGCAAAGAAAATAAAATTGTGGTTACTTTTGCTCCATACCTTGCTCCCTCTTTCTTTTCTTTTGTCTCTCTGATAACCAACTAAATAGGGGAAAAGAAGAGAAGCTTAAAATTTCTGGTGAACCTACTAAAGTCCAGGTTCATAGGTTCTTCTCAATTTGCAAGATTGTTGGGTAATATTGCCAAAATCATGTGCTATTAATGGTATGAGAATATGATGTTATAAGAGTTACTTCGTGTCCTATGGTGGTAACTTTTAGTTGGTGATTGACCTAATAAATGTGTTCTTTAGGAAGCAAAGATATGCTTATCTTAAGTGTCATATTCACTTCTGATCATACATTGAATGATGCTAATATTTGAGCTTAAGAAAGACTATACTTGTAGATATGTTATCTTTTATATGAACTATTAATAAAACATCATTACTTCTCTTCTTTGGGTCTTAACCAATGTGATCTTGAATATAATAGACATTCTAAATAGAAGTTTATTTTTTCTTGTAGAGTGTCTGCTCACTTTTGCATGTGAACAAGATATTTGAAGTAGGGATTTCTGAAACTCTACGAGAGCATTTGGAGCAATTCAACTTGGACATTGTTGAGGAGGTATCTTACTAGTTCCTTCAATTGCATTCTCTGTTAGGTCTATGTTATTGTATACGTATATGGTTTATGATTTTTTTTTTCTAATTTAATTTGTGTATGTACATGTGTAACTTTGTTGCAGGCTGCTTCATGCATTACAACAGATCTGGCTTACGTTTATGAATTGGTTAGTGTACATCCTCAATATTCTGTTTGCTTTGTTTTGCTTACCTGCTGCAGTCAGGTACAGTTGGTATTAATGCTTGTGTGAGTGTCTTCTTTTTCAATAGCTGTAAACCTTGTGACTGGCTCTCTCTCTCCTCCCTCCCCACCCTTCCTTCCCCCAAAACTTTTATTGGTCTTATTCTTACATATGGCACTTTTTGTTATAGGTAATTGGTGTTCTTGATGTCAATAGAAGCAAAGAGAAGGGTTATGGGACCATAGTGAAAGAGTGTTTCTGTGATGAGGTTAGCCTAACAATTGCCAAACAGCTCTGCCAAAAAGTCTAGCCTAACAATACTTAAGAGCTTGTTGTCTTCTAGGCAAGGTTTGTCTGTTTATAGATTTGATTTTTTGTTTATATGCTGGTTTGGATGATAGAATATAGGTTGATTGATTCAAGGAATTTCAGTGATAGGGTTTTTATGTGGTTTGGGTTTCAAAATCATCTATGGAAATCATTATGACCGGTACGATGTGAGAATTATAAGGTGTCTTTTTTAGATTATAGGATTTCAAATGTAATTCAAAATAGCAACTCATGTTGAGTTGCAGGATCTACAGAAAAGGTTGGTACTCCTAGCTTTTAAGGATAGGAATTTACATGCTTTTGAGAGGCAGTGTCACCATTAATTACCATTATTCTGGGATTATATAGCTTATTTCTATACTTGGAGATTCTGGTCATGTAGGGCAAATAAAAGTAAGTGTCAATTAGTTTCCTAGCTGCATTTGGAAGTTAAAAAAGAGTACCATGAATTGGTGAAATTCTGCGGTAGGACATTAAGTGTTAAATTTTTTGCATTTCTTTCTCTCTATCTCACACACATGCACGCATGCATGCGCATGTGCACACACACATGTACACACTTAGTAGTCGTTTGAAGCTGACCCAACTAGAGCAGGAGCTGCAACGGGCAAGACAGCAGGTTGATTTTGGTTATGTTTTTCATCATTAGATTGCCTAGTTTATTCCTTTTTGGTAATTAATCTCCTTGCTCGGTGCACATAGCTTGTATATTGGCTCATTTCTTTTCAAAAAAATTTGGACCCTGGTCTCTGGCTTAGTCAGTAAAGGGGTAGGTTTTGGATTGTGGAAGGTCTTAGTTTTGTCTTACCAACCAAAAAGGAAAAAGGAAAAGAAAAGAAACTTATGCTTTGTTTTTCTCTTGATATATGTTGATATATATATATTTTGTTTCTAGGCAAGCAAACAGAGGTTAGTTTTTTTGACATTTTATTTTATTTTTTTCTCTTGATAGGTGTCATTCTTCTCCCTTCAATTCACCTTTGTTTTGCAGATATTTTAAAGGTCCTGAGCTCCTTGTTGATTTGCAAGACTATGATTACTCTTTTTATTTTTTTATGTTCTTTTACCAGGCACCATTAGTTTTAACAGAGATAAATATTTGTGCTTTCAGAGGCTATTAGTCTGTTGTTTCTTTTATTTGGTGGTTTTTAACAACACTGGTGATGTTTTGGTTACCAAGGAGTAGCCAAAGAAAACTAAAATTTGTTTATTTTATTTTTCTCTTAAAATTTGAGTTTGCAGTCCTTGATTTTTTTTGAAATTTTACTTGTATTGGGATTTTGTATGTGTTTTTGAGTTTGATTAATTGGTAATTGGTTTATTAAGTGTGTGTTAGTTTGTTTTTTTGGATGAGACCCTTCTAGTGTGGGAATCCATTTCACTTGCTTGATGATACACAATCGGATGTGACCCATTTGGTGGTGTTGTTTAAGGTTGCTTGGTGATTTTCTCCATTAGATCATGATAATTTGAGTACTTAGCTATGTTATGGAAATCTTGTTTAAAAGCCAAAAAAAAAAAAAAAAAAATCATGATAATTTCAATATGCATGGCTAGAAATGTTTGGTTGCCTTTTTGGTATTCTTTTGTCATGACATTTTTATTATTATTTTTCATTAGGATCATTTATATATCTTTTGAATATGATCTTATGTTTTAAAATTGCTTTTTTTAAAAAAAAAAAAAAAAAAAATTATTAGGGTCGAATTGAATATCAATTCGACCCTAATAATCTTTTATTTATTTTTAGTTTGTTAGGACCATTAGTGTCCACTACAGTGGACGCTAATGGTTATTTTATTTTTTTAAATTTTTTTAACACTATTAGCGTCCACTTGGTTTGGACGCTAATAGTTGATTTTTTTTTTAATTTTTTTAATTTTTAGAGCATTAGCGTCGACTATGAGTCGACGCTAATGGTTTTTCATTTTTTAATTTTTTTTTAACACTATTAGCGTCCACTTGTTTTGGACACTAATAGTTGATTTTGTTATTTTTGTTATTAATTTTTAGACTATTAGTGTCGATTCAAGTAGACGCTAATGGTTTTTTATTTTTTTTATTTTGCACTATTAGCGTCCACTCTACCTTCCTTCCGCTCAAACAACAGCGTCCACTATACATGACTTTTAGCGTTGACTACATCGACGCTAAGTCATCTATTAGTGTCCACTTTGGTGTCAACGCTAATGATACCATTAGAGTCGGACAATTAGCATTTGACCCTTTAGCGTCCAAAAGTCGATGCTAATATTATTAGCGTCGACTTTTGGACTTTTAGCGTCGACAAAAAGTCGACGCTAAAAGTGCTATTTCTTGTAGTGTTTATACTACAAGGAGTGATTTGTATTTTAGGTCAACCACAAGGATCAATTTTATATTTATCCCTATTTTTTCAAATAAATGCAAGAGGAAACACAACACTAGCAAATATATTCATTTCCATGCAACCGAAAAAGTAAAATAAAAAGCAGAAGAATGAAAACGTTAATATAAGTAGGCAATTTTACCCGTAAGTGTCAGCTTTAATGGTTGACTCATTTGCTTAATAGTTAATACTATAAGATTTGTTCGAGTCTTCACTTAGACGACAATATATATATATGCTTGCGTATAGACAAAAATCTAATAGTTGATTTATTAGATTTGCAAAAAGAGATGTTGTGTAACATACCTCTTAATTCTATGAAAAACATTGAGTACTCTTTTACAACTTGTTGACATGTGATAGCATATGATCCAATTATTCTTTTAATAGCTAAAGTGATTGGATCACATGCTAACACGTGTCAACAAACTCCAATTTTTTAGTTTTTGAAACTACTATTAAAAAAACTTTTGGGTTTATAATCTTCCATTACTTGAAATCCTTGTATAGTTCTTCATTATACCACAAAAGTAATAGAATATGATCCTCTCTATTTCAAGTAGGAGTGACTGCTAACCGTGTATGCAGTTAATTGACGGTTAATAATCATAATAACCATTAACCGCTTTTTAAAGAAAAAAAATTTATTATTAATTTTTTAAAAAATTAAAATCAAAACGACGTCATTTTCAGTTTTTTTATATATATGTAAACACAAAAACGATGCCGTTTCATATATTTTTATATGTATAAATAAAATATATATTTTATAATATACATAAAGGCGGTTATAAGTTAGTGTAGTTAGCAGTTTTTTCAAAAATTAAAACCTCTAACCGTAATTGCTTAGGTGGTTAGTGGTTTTTCTTAACCGCCTTCAAAAGTGATTAGCGGTTAGTGCAGTTAGTGAGATGTCCGTCTCTTCACACCTAATTTCAAGTTAAATGAAAAAAAGCCATGCATGTTATGTTTAAGATTAGATTAGATTTGACAACAATTTTCGCATTGAACCGATAAATGCTTGTATTTTGGAGTCATATCCACAACTTTTTTTATTTCACAAAAGTACGTAACAAGTAACAAAGCAAGAAGAAACAAAAACAAAAACAAATCAATGAAACTTGTTTGATTTCCATGGCGTTTTTCTCACTCACTCAAATTAAAGCTATCCGGTAAGAATTCACAGAATTCCGCGAACAAATCCGTATGATCAGCAAAAAGCACCGCTACCTGCAATAACAAAGTAATCAATTATTATGAGAGAAAATTAATTAAGGATGACGGAATAAGAAGATAAAGAATGAACGAATGAGAAGGTAAAATTAACAGAGCATTAATTAACAAGCTTGGTACCTCTTCTACCACTTTCACCATGCTCGTCTGCCTAGTACGAAAGCCTTTTATAATTTCAAAAAAACGCTTTAAATCATTAATGGCAAGCCGACCCTGTAATTGTATGTATATATCAAAAAATGAATGAGAGCGAAAGAAGTGAATATTATATTTATTGCTTCTATTTCGTACCTCGATTTTTTTCATTAAGTTATTCGTCTTGACCATCAATTGGAGACTCTTAAAACCTTGACGAAGTTCACTGTGATCCTCTACCAACTGCTCGATCCTCGACGCAATTCCACCTACGTCACTCTTACTGTATTTTTTTCTGCTGAAGAAGAACGATTACACAATGTTTTTCCTCCATCAGAAAAATGCAGAGGAAAATATAATTTAACGTAGAAGTTGGCAAAAGAAGAAGCAAAGGAACAACCTTTGTTGTATAAGGTAATCTTTAAGTATTTGCTTAAAACGATCATGTACTTCTCCGTTGTTGTACTCCCTCACTAACTTCACAAATTTAGATGATTCCCATAACACGAGCCTGGTGCAAGCAATCAAATAAAGAGTAAATATGCGTAAAATCAATAGCAGAAAAGAAACGAAAATTCAAGAAAGAAAGAAAGAAAGAACTAGGCAGACGAGCATGTAATGGCTCACGGTGAGATACAGCCGTTAAATACGCCATGGGTGAGTTGGGATCGGGGGCTACTCGGGCCAGCTAGTTGCATCATTTTTGTGAGTTGCAAGCGGAGACGATGAATCTTTGAGGAAGGAATGAGGGAAATTGATTTTGATTTTCTGGATCTCTTTGGCGCCTCAATCTTAAACTAACTCCACGCTGGTCATGTAGGCTGGTTTCTGGGATTCTTGTGACAATTTTACCCCTGCTTAGGAGTTAAACACACAGTAGTGATATTGGGAATTAACTACTCCTGCATGCTTTAACAGTAACTAGTAAGCACGCCGGTGACGTGGCATGTCTGCCCAGTTAAAAATAAATAAATAAATATAAAAAGAGTCAATAAATTTTTCATATTTGGGCTATATTTTTTTATAAATTAACTATTAAATTTGTAGACTTACATAAATTCTACAGATTCTGTCTGCCGCTATGGGTGTTATCTTGGCAGATAGATCAGGCAGGCGACCACTTCTTTCCCTATAATGATATGAATTTGCAACATTGACTTTGAAATTGTTTTTCTTTCAATAGAGTCTTCATTGATGCAAAAAAGATTAACGAACAGAAATCCCGTGCAAGAGAGTGTTGCATTTATCATGCTTGAGCAAGCACTCGAACAGCCCAAATAGGTGCATTTTGGGCAAGTTTGAAAATAAAATCACAATGCTGAATACTGAATAGGATTATCCATTACTCTTTTAATTATTTAGTTTTTTGTGTCAAATGATAAGATTTCAGGTTTCCAGGTCGTTGTGATCAGTGCCTACAAACATCCATTACAGCATAACCCATCTTTCCAAGTTTGGGCATGCAACCTCTATCTATAAAGATAGATAGATCTTATACCAACAAAATTGCTCTCTCTCTCTCTCTCTCTTCTATCTTCTTTTCTTTTTTCTCCGTTGAAAGAAAGAAAAGGTGAACTCTTCTCATTGCAATTTTAACTATTGAGGCACTCTCATACTCAAAAAGAGAGAGATAGAGAGAGATAGAGGGAGAGAAGTATGACTGCCAAAAAAGTACCAAGGCTTTCTCACGTGGCTTCACCCAAGTGCCCTACCAGTTAGCAGTGAGTGTAGAGTCCTAGCCATCAGTGGCGGATCTAGAAATTCATTATACCTGGGGCGTCAATAAAATATAATGATAAAAAAAAAATTTTGTTTTTTTTTTTTTATATATATTATATTTTAATTATAATATGGTAAATACAATAATAATAAAATTATACTACAATATATGTATCACAAAAAGCATATTTATCTGACTTCATAAAAATATGCTAAATGGATATATCAGTTACCATGTAGGCACTACTGCACTAGTATAAAAGTAAAAAAAAAAAAATACAAAATACAAGTGCCTAAATTTGCATTCTACGTGGTCTTAGAGAAACAAAATAATAAAAATGAGAGATATATTTCAATTAAAAAGCTTAAATTATAACCGAAACAAATTAAGGGCGCTGTCATAACCAAGACAAATTAAGGCCTTAATGGCTTTAATTATAAACTTTACTCTCAACTTACTCGGTTGGGTTATAACGGAAAAATGCCAAATATTGATAAATAAATATTAAATTTCTTGATTTTTTTTTTTTGTTGGTAATATGAAACCAAGAAACCAAGACAGCAAAAGAGAGAAAGATTAGAAAAAGAGTTTAACTTTGGTCAGGAGGAGGTATAATCCCTCCATTTTACACTCTCCAATCCTTAACCAATACCTCAACAAAAAGCCAAAAATTGCACCAAAATAATCTAAGCCCAAATACACTAGATTTTTTTTTTTTTTTTTTCTTCTTTTGTCCACACCTGCCCGACAACATCATCATTTCTCTCACTACAAAAAAATAGAGGATTAGTGACGGTTGATATAATGTCATTTTAAGAAACCGACTCTAATAACACTATAAGGTGACGATTTTGAAACCGACACCAATTAATGGTGACGGTTTTAGTGGAATCGACACCCCTTAAAATATGGGTGTCGGTTTCACTAAAACCATCACCATTAATTAGTGTCGGTTAATATAGAACCAACACCCCTTTTTTATTGAAACCGTCACTATTAATTAATGTCGGTTACTGTAAAACCAACACCCCTTTTTAAGGATGTTGGTTTTATTGAAACCGTCACTAGTAATTGGTGTTGGTTTTATTGAAACCGTCACTAGTAATTAGAGCTAAGAACCGTCACTACAAAACCGTCACTACCTTTGTAGTGATGGTTTTTAGCTCTAAACCATCACTAAAAAACCATCACCAAACCTCTATTTTTTTGTAGTGTCTCTTCTTCTTTTTTTGTTCTTTTTCTTCCTTCTCTCCACGCCACAGTACCTTCTTCTTCCTTCTCTTTTTTCTTTTCTTTTTCAAGCTACAACGGCATGGCCAGCCGTGAGTGGGAGAGGAAGAGATAGAGAGAAAGAAAAAGAGAAAGAGAATGAGACAATGCACAAAGAATGTCTCGGTGGTGAGAGAATCATCAAAAAAATACCAAGGACACAACAAATCAAAACTTAAAAACTGAGTTCATAAATTTTTTTTAAATTCTTTTTACTTAAGGCGCCTACCCCCAAGTCGCCCCCACGTAAATGCGCCACTGCTAGCCATGTGTATCAATTAAAAGCTTCACCCATTTTTTTTAAAGAAAGCCGGTCGACGCTGACGGGTCCTCAAATTCCAATCGTCCCAGGTTAAATGGATAATGGAGAGGCCCGTCAATCAAGCCATGGGTGGGTTGGGGGGGTACTCGGGCCAGCTGGTTGCATCGTTTTTGTAAAGACAACAAATCTTTGAGGAGGGAGGGAGGGAGGGAGACTGTTTCTGATTTTCTAATAAGACTTTGAGTTCAGAAAGTTGGCGTCTTAATCTTAAACTAACTCCATATATATGGCTCATGTGGGCCATTTCTATTTCGGGTCTAGTTGAGCCGGGTCAATCCGATTTCTTACCCATCTCATCTCCCTTTAGGATGGGTTAAACAATTTGTTTGATCAAATGAATGGATATTAACATGAGAACTAATATCTATATTAATTATGGACAGAGTAATGGATTTGAAGTTTATCCGCTCACATGCCATGAAGTTCTACAAAAGCCTTAAAAGGAAAATTTCTTCAACTCAACTTATGTTTTAAGAGGGGTTCTAAAATTAGTCATTTTCTCTTTTAGGAGAGAGCGAGAAATGGAGATGAGAAATGCTACAAACTCAACTTATATCTTAAGAGGGATTTATAAAATTACTCATTCTGAAAATTTTCCATAAAAAAAATTTCTTTTTCAAAATATTAAGGCTTAAAAAAATTAAAACAAGTGAAAAAACTTAAAATTGGATTAAATTATTTTTCAAAATCATTTAGAATAGGTCATAACAGAGACCCAAAGAAGGCCTAAGATACTAAAATAGGCCAATTACCTAAAATGCAAATAGAGGATGATAACCGTATTCAATAACTTCAATAACCGAGCAGTTGCGGTTAATAAAAATAGTGAAATAATTCACGTTAATATTTTCTTCATATTTTTTCTTATATCATCATACAAATTTAATAGATCAACCATTAAATTTGTGGACTCATGTAAACCCCACACAAATCCAATTGTGGATTCATCAATTCACAATAAAGATGGTTAAAAGATGGAGAAAAATAGAATGAATATTTATAATTGTTAATAGTAATATTCTATCATTTCTCGTAAAAATATGACGTGGATGTGGATGCAAATATTTAAAAGTGATGTCCGCATTATTTGGCAATATACATATTTGTGCATATGTAGGGGTGAAAATTTAGAACCGCTAACCACTTTTGAAAGCGATTATTAAAAAACGCTAACCACCTAATTATTAAATATCCTAATTCTCAAAACCAGTAAAAAAAAACGCCCAAAAAAGACCAACAAAAAAAGCGGTTAGTAAAAAAAGCAATTAGTAGGATGCAGTTAACAACTAATTAGTTAGTGGAGGCAGTTGCGGTTAGCGGTTTTAGCCACTAACCGTAACCGCCTTTTCACCCCTATTCGCATGTACACCTTACAGCTCAATATCCAATTTCAAGCTTATCTTCATGTGATCCAATTCGTACATCTATTAGAGCCCAAGTACTTGGATCAATCAAAAGCTCCACTCTGTTTGAAGTTGAACAACTCATTTTCAAAAGATGTCCACAAATATTGATCATTTTTCAAAAGTTATATGATCACTACCAAACCGCAAAAGTAAGAAAGCAAGAAGAAACAAAAACAAAAACAATAATAATAATTGGAACTTAATTGTTTGATTTCCATGGTCTTTTATCACTGGATCACTTTAAAAAATCACCCGGTACGAATTCATAGAATTCATCGAATAAATCCGAATGATTAACAAAAAGCACGGCTATCTGCAATAACAAATTAATAAAATATTATATATGAGAGAAAATTAATTAAGGTAAAGAATGAATGCATGGTATAAGGTAATTAAGGTACCTCTTGTACCATTTTCGCCTTGCTCTTCTGCCCATTCCGAAAGCTTTTGAGAATTTCAAAATAACGCACGTAATCGACAATGGGAAGATGATCCTGTAATTATATATATATATATCAAATGAATAGAAGCCAATTAATTAAAGAAGTGAATATATTTCATACCTCGAGTTTGTTTTCAAAGACGGTCAGCTTGGCTTGCATCCAGAGACTCATTAAACCTTGACGAAGTTCACTGTGATCCGCAATCAACTGCTCAACATTCCTCCACATCCACTTCACTGCTACTGTCCTGCACAATACACATTGTATAGAGATTTCCTCCATTAGCAAAGAGAGAGAAACATAAATGAAACATAATGCTTCATATTTTACCGAATTATGATCCTCTTCATTTAATTTGAATTAGATAATTAATGTCCAGTGAATAATAACTAACTGAATATTATCCAGTTAATTTGAACTGAAAAAAATTATATTCCAATTTTACGAGTGTATCTTGGGTGACGTAGCCATTCTTCCATCGTTCTATTTTTCAAAATCACCTATTTAATGGTGATTTTGAAAAGTAAAATAATTAAAAAATGACCGTGGGAGGAAAGAAATCATCAATGCATGACCACTCAGACCCATTACCCATTATTGTTTTATTTTTTAAGATAAAATTGAGGAAACTATAGACAGAAGTTGGCAAATTAAGGAAAAAAGCAGAAGATCGAAAGACGCAATTAATTAATACAAATATAGATGAAATTGAGAATAAAAAAGAAATTAAGAGCCTTTGTTGTTTGTAATCTTGAAGAATTTGCTTAAAACGATCATGTACTTCTCCGTTGTTGCACTCCCTCACTAACTTCACAAAATTAGATCCCTCCCTTAACAGGCCCCTAGTCCAACCAATCCAACAACATACGTCAAATCAATTACAGAAAAAGAAACGGAAATTCAAGAAAGAAAGAAAAGAGATGTAGAGCGTGGGCGGGGCTCACGGTGGGTTGGGGCCATTGTTAATCACGCTATATGCACGGCTGGGTTTGGATCGGGGCCTAGTCGGGTGAGGTTGCATCGTTTTTGGATGATGAATCTTTGACAATTCTTTTCTTCTGGTTCTGGGTATCTTTGAGTTCTCCAATTTGGCGCCTCAATCTAAATTCTAAAACTAACTCCACCTTGGTGATCATACTCATAATTGATTAGCTGGGTCAATCCCATTTCAGACCCATTTCATCCCTCTAACCGCTCTTTGGGATGGGTTAAAAATTACTATTCGATCAAAATTCAATAATGATCAATCATAAGTCCAACGATAATTTAAGAAGTCACATCATTTTTTGAATGATATAGTAATTAAGACATAAAAGTGATTTCTAACATTACTTGTAATATAGTAATATGTCACGTGCTGAGTTATCTTAAATATGTGGCACAAGGGACGTGTGTTGCATTTTTAAGCACAATGACGCAAAATCTTAGTTAAAAATTGGACAAAACATGAATAGAAGTACCAAGTTGGTCTTTTGGCTTACTACATATACCACACGTGTCACTTTTTTGAAACCAAGATATCCATTTGATTTGGGCCCATTAGTTTTGTGATTTCCAGACAATGATAAAATGTAATAATATATGAGGTTTTCAAGTAATGGAAGATTATAAAGACAAATGTGTGTGAGTGTGTTTTTTTTCTTTTCTTTCAAAAAAGTAAAATAAATTTGTCACTTAATTTGTAAACACAAGAAATTGTCTACTTTAGAGCAATGTTAAAAATTATTATTTTTTAATAATGATTCAAGGGTTGGTTGTGACTGTTAGGTAATCATTGCGTTATTCCACCACTATCTCATTATGTTGACATAGCCGTATCAATCTACCAATGATTTTTTTTTTTTTTGTTCCTTTCTTCTTTTTAACAAGAGAAATGCTTGGTGTCAATATATATAATGATTTTTTTTTTGTTCCTTTCTTATTTTTAACAAGAGAAATGCTTGGTGTCAATATATATATATATGTTTGCATTTTCATTTTTTTTTAATCTCATCTTATAAATCAACTATTAGATTTGTAGACTTATGTGGACTCTACACAAGTTAATAGTGTACCCTACAAATTTAATGATTAATCTATTAAATTTGTAGGAGAATATGAGAAAAATATGGGCAGTAAATTCCCCCATATTAGGGATGTTCAAGCGGATCGGTTATAACCGCATCGTCAACCGCTAACCGATAACCGCTAACTACTTTAGAAGTTGGTTATTAAAAACCGCTAACCGCCTAGGGCGGTTGCGCTTAGCGGGGTAGGGCAATGCGGTTATAACTGTTAACCTCCTTTATTTATATATAATAATATAAATATAAATATTAAATATTTATATTAATAAAATATTAAATAAAACATTCAAAACGATGCCCGTTTAGATTTTTCTTTTTAATTTTTTCTTTTGTATTTGGATTAATGGATTTGGGCTATTTAAAACTATGTATGTGAAATATATAATGTGTTATGTGATGTTTTGGGCCAAGCCTTATTCAAAAACATTGGTTGGTCCAAAGAACAACATATATATATATTTTCATATTTTTTGGAACATNTCAAAACCATTGCACATAATCGAGCAGCTACAACTTCCAACAATATATAATGCCTAGCTTCTTTACTTCAAAAAAATACGAATAATTTATTTGATCGTGTCTTGTTTTTTATATTGACAATTCTAATTAAAGAAATGACAAAGTTTTCCTCTAAACTAGGTTGGAGAAATTTCTTTCAACCTAATCTATAAGTCATTTAAACATGTGAGATGCACATGGTTTTTTAATAGTATGGACAAAGTTGGAATAAATTTATTAAAAACTCATGTACATATCACATGTTACTAAAAAAATAGACACATGTAATTTTTATAGACTAGGTTGAAGGAAATTCCTCAAATCCAGTTTGGAGGAAAACTTTGTCCTTAATACGTATCGAGTTGCTACAACTTCCAACAATAATGTCTAGCCTCTTTACTTCAAAAAAATACGAATAATTTATTTGATTGGGTTTTGTTTTTTATATTGACAATTCTAATTAAAGAAATATCTATATAAATGGTTGGAGAAAGAATAAAAAAGTTCTTTAAAAAAAATAAAATGAAATGATAAAAGTGACCAGATAAAATCTTGATTTTCCATATCAAAATAGCGACCGTTATTGTGAATTTCTCTGGTCACAATTTACACGCATTCTCCGTAGGCTCGGCAAACCATATGAGTAGCAACAAGCAACAATGTAAGAAGAAACAGAAGTAAAATCAAATAATTGGTACATGTTTCATTTCCATGGCCATTATTTCTCACTCGATTACTTGATACAAAACCATCTGGTAAGAATCCATAGAAATCCACGAACAAATCCTTATGACCATTAGCAAAAAGCACGGCTAACTGCAATATTAACAAATAAATCAAATATTATGAGAGAAAATTAATTAAGGAAGAAGGATCATAAGAAGATAATTAAGAATGAATGAAAATATAATTGATCAGGATACCTCTTCTACCATTTTCGCCATGCTCTTCTGCCCACTACGAAAGCCTTGGAGAATTTCAAGATAGTCTAAATAACGCTTCTTATCGTTGAAGGCAAGACGATCCTGTAATTGTATATATATATATGAATCAAATTAATAATGAATATATATATATATATATATATATGTAGGATGCATTAATTGGTTATGTTTCGTACCTGGAGTTTGATTGCAAAGTTGGACGCCTTGAGTTGCATCCCGAGACTAATTAAACCTTGACAAATCTCACTGTGATCGTCTAATAACAACTGCTCAATGCTCCCCATAGTTCCAGCCACGTCACTCCTACACAATACAAAATATATAAAGATTTGTTTTTATATATTATTTGGATTACAACGTGCATCTCCAACCCATCTATATAATACGGCTTGGTACCCATTCAACTCAGAAAAGAAGCAGAAGAAGATATATATAGAGAATAAAAAGAAAGAACCTTTGCTCTGCATAATCTTTAATGATGTGCTTAAAACGATCATATACTTCTCCGTCGTTGTAGTCCCTCACTAACTTCATAAATTTAGATCTTTCCCTTAACAGGCTCCTTGTCCAAGGAATCAAACAAAGAGTAAATTATATGTCAAATCAATAACAGAAAAGAAATGAAGATTCAAGAGAGAAAGAAAGAAATTACAGATTCAAGAGTAGCGGCTCACCGTGGGATGGGGCCATCATTAATCACGCCATTGCCATGGGTGGGTTGGGATCGGCGGTTACACAGGCAAGCTGGTTGCATCGTTTTTGCAAAGGCAACGAATCTTTGAAGAGGGAGGGAGGGAGGGAGATTAATGATTCTGATTTTTTGGGTCTCTTTGAGTTCACCAAGTTGGCGCCTCCATATATATATATATATATATCTATGGCTCATTTGGGCCGTTTTTATTTTGGGTCGTTAGTTGAGCCAGGTCAATCCGATTTGTTTAGGATGGGTTAAACACTTTCTTTGATAAAATTAATGGTTATATATTAACCTGAGAATTAACATCTATGTATTAAAAAAATGGTTATTTATAAACTTGACAAAAGTTGTCGCATGTCACTCCTTTGGATTTTCTCGTCAGGGTTTTACCTCTATTTAGAGTTAAACGAGTAATACTATAAATCTTTCTTGTGTCACTTCAAGAAAGATGTGACTCTTAAAATTACTATTTGACTTGTGATTAATTATTATTAGATTTTGATCGAATGATAATTTTAAAAGTTACTTAAGAAGATACTTCTAGAGTTACTTTCTACACACCATTTTGGAGTTTGGTCTTGGTTGCTTAAAAATGTGGTTCTCTAATTTTTTAATATTTTGGCATAAATACCAAAAGTATCACCTGTGATATATATAGTGACACGTTACACGAATGTGTTGAAATTGGACATGTGTCACATTTTTAATATGTGATACAAGGGACATGTGTCACATTTTTAACCATAGTGATGTAGTTTCTGTTAAAAAAATTGGACAAAACATAATCAGAAGTAGCAAATTGGTTTTCAATTTAAAACATGTACTACTTGTGCTACTTTTTTGAAATCGAGGAATACATTTGATTTCGGTCCATTACTTTTGTAGCTTCCGGACAATGATAAAATATAATAATATATGAGGATTTCAAGTAATGGAAGATTGTAAAGCCATTTTTTATTTTTAAGTGCATTAAATTTGTTACTAAATTTGTAAACTTAAGGAAATTGTCTGATCTAGAGCAATGCTAAAAATTACATATATTTTTTTTTTCATCTCAAAACTATTTCACAGTATTGACATGTGAGCTTCAAAAAAACTCATTTGTATTTTTTTAATAATAATTGATTTAAGGGTTAGATATGACTGCTACGCCAAAATTGAAGTAGTTCAATCGGCTGGGATCACGCCTTATGAAGTGGAGGTCACTAGTTCGAATCCCCCCTCCCCCTCTTGTGTGGACATGTCAAAAAAAAAAAAAAAAAAAAAATTGCATTAGACAATATTTCCATCATTCAAAAGCATTACACATAATCGAGCTACTTCAACCTCCAACAATGAGTTTATACAATTATAGCTGCCATTAATTCCTTGATCATACATTTTCGATCTTAGAAAAGAATGATGATTGTGAATTTCATGTCACAATTTTCATGAATCAAGTCCTACGTACCAATTTTAAACCACAAAACTCCCACTGTGCGGCGCTACCTTTTTGTGCACATAACACAAAAAACCTATTGCTACATGCCTTTAATAATAATGGTGTAAGTCGGTCAAACTTTCCTTATACAAGTCAACTTGGACTCGTCTCCAAAACCTACAAGTAAAGGAATCAGCCGGGGCCCACACAATTCAAGTCACAAAGCCAACAATTTCAAAATACTTTAAATTAGGGGTGAAATAACGGTTTGCGGTTAGTAGTTACTGGCTAAAACCGCTAACCGTCTCCTCTAACTGCTAACGGTTAACCGGATGCGGGTAACCGCTTTTCTACTAACCGCTTTTTATTAGACTTTTTATTGGGTTTTTTCTTTGGGCTGACATCCGGTTAATTGTTTTTCTACTAACCGATTTTTATTGGACTTTTTATTGGTTTTTTTTTTGGCCGATTTTGGGCTCACTTTAAACCATTGTTTTGCTCACTTTAAACATGTTTTTCCTCTTTCATGGCCATTTGAGCATTAAAAATTGTTGGTTTAATTATATGTTGGACCATTATACCAAAATCTTGTTGATCACCTTCTACAACATATAACATACAAATATAATTACAACAAAATTATCATTATACCCAAACAAAAGTCAAAGGTGGGGGGAATCAAAATCGGGACTTCTAAGTAAAAGAGACGCACAATAACCACTAGGCTACAATAACTTATTGTTATTTATTATATGAAATATATATAATATAAATATATATTATATTTTTTAGAAAGGCAGTTAGTGGTTAACGGTTAGCGGTTCGGCGATTTTTCAAAATTCAATAACCGCTAACCGCCTAGATAGTTAGCGGTTTTTACTAACCGTTTTCAAAACGGTTAGCGGTTAGTGTGGATAGCGATTAGGCGGTTTTAAATTTCACCCCTAGTTTAAATAACACTGGTTATCGTTGATGGCAAGACGATCCTATAATTATATATATGAATCGAATTCATTAGAAGCTAGCATGAGAAGTGAATATGATAAAAGTATTTAATTAATTTACTGCTTTTCTATTTCGTACCTCGAGTTTGGCAGGAAAGAAGGTCTTGCCTAAGTTGAGTGTGATCATTGAATAACACGCCAACCCTCCGCCCAGTTTCCGCGGAGTTATTACTGTTAACGAAAGATAATACTTTATGAGTGATTATATATATAAAGGAAATTATGAAAAGAAATTAGAGTAATGCTTGGGAGCGATAAAAGTTCCGCCCCAATTCTGTTTTTTTCCTACGTGGCCACAGTTAACAAACTGTGGTTACTTTTTGTTCTTTTTTTTAAAAAAAATTAAAAATTAAAATAAACCCACTTCTCCCAAGGGCCAAAGTCGCTCGTTCTTCTCTCTCCCCCACCTTACTCACGCCTCTCTCTCCCTAGCCCAACCTCAGCTTCCGGCGAAGCAACGACCGCCCACCACCGTTTCTGCTTCCTCTCATCAAAACAAAGAACGCTTCTTCTTCTTCCTCTCCGCTTCTTCTTCTTCTTTCCGCGACGCCCACGCCCATCCACTGCACCGGATTCCGCCAAAGCCACGCCCATCCAATGAGTTTTTTTTTATTATATTTTCTTCCTAATATTTTAGTGTTAATCTTGGGTATATTTTTTTTTGGGTATATTTTCCTCTCCCCACGCACTTAAGGCGAAATTCAGTTGAAGATCATGGCCGTACAAGAAGCCATTGATTTCTGGTTAAACTTTGGTTGAGTGAAGGAACAATATTTGAAGATTACCCACCAGAGTTTTTGTGGATGCATATATAGCAGTGGGAAATTTCAGGCTGAGCTTAGCATTTGAATGATGCAAAACTATTGTGAATTGTAAATGTGTAAACTGAAAATTGCTCTGAATAATATATACACGATTTATGTCAAATTTGTTTTTTCTTTGATGATTTTAATTAGTTTTTTCAATAGACGGTTGATTGTCTTTGCCATATTTAGTTGTTCAGGGCACAGAGGAAACCCCGTAAACAATCCCAGCTATGCACAACACTTCTGCGTGGGAGAAGGACAAAGAAAAGAAAAGAAAAGAAAGAAATGGCGTGGAAAAAGAAAGGAAAAAAATATTGAGTGGAGTGTGTGAGATGTGTCGGCCAAGAGGGGAAGGAAAAAAAAAAAAAAAGAAGGAGGAAGGGGACAATGCTGACAAGCCGCCTGCGGAAAGAAAGATAGAGAAAAGAAAGAAAGTACAGTTTTATTTTCTTTCTTTTTCTTGTTTTTTGTTTAAAACAAAAACAAAAAAACTGAACTCCAGTTTATTAACCCTGCCACATAAAAAAAAGTGGAATTACTATGGAACTTTTGACGCTCCGTAGCATTACTCAAGAAATTAAATGGTTTAGAGAGAATAAAAAGGAAGAACCTGTGTTCATCGTAATTTCTAAGTATTTCCAAAAAAACGATCAAAAACTTGCGGGTTGTACTCCTTCACTAACTTCACAAATTTAGATACTTTCTCTAACAAAACTGACGATAATTTTTAATAAACGAAAATTCAAGAAAGAAAGAAACTAAAGAACGTATTTTGGAAAGAAAAAAGAAGAAGGTGTAGCGTCTCACGTTGGGACTGGGAGGCTGACTTTAATCACGCCACCGGAGGGTTGCAGGGGGCCGTTAGTCCTGCCATGTTTGGGAGGTTGCATCATTTTTGCAAAGACGACGAATCTTTGAGGAGGGAGGGAGGGAGGGAAGGAGATTGATTCTGATTTTCTTAAATAAGTCTCTTTTGAGTTCAGAAACTTGGCGCCTCGATCTTAAACTAACTTCATGTTGGTCATGTGGGCTGTTCTTTTTTAGGTTCTAGTTGAGCCAGGTCAATAATTAAACAATTTGTTTGATCAAATGAATGGTTATTAGTAACCTAGAATTAATATCTATTTATAAAAAAAGGGGTTAATTACACCTTCTTCTTCTTTTTCTTTTGGACCAGCCCTCGTTGAATTCTCCACCAAATTTCAGTTTTCTAATTTTGAAAATTAGTAGTTGTAGTACGTAGAATATCAGTGTTTTTATACTTATTATCAGGGACGGACCCAGAACAAGGGCTGGGGGGGCCAGCCCTTGTTCTTCTTTCATAGGGGGGACCAAATATAAATATTTTTTTTTTTACAGCCAAATTTTTTTGTTTTTCAGATTTGGGGGGGGGACCATGGCCACTGCCGGTCCCCCCCCAAATCCGTCTCTGCTTATTATAAAGTGAAATTGGGCTTTATAAGTGATTCTATGAAAATTTTAAATTGATTAGTCTTTTTGAGACAATAACATAGATGGTCCTAGCGCTTTCCTTGGTCATTAACCGGTTTTGTTGTTTATAATAATATAGTTTTTTATTAAAATTATGAGCGTTATGAAATGACAAATATTCACAAATATGATCTAAAAATAACTTGGATAAACTTCACTTAACTCTCCTGAATTGTTATTACTTTTACAATATCACCTCTAAAGTTCAATTTCTCTCAATTTGGTATATTTATCTTAATTTCAACTGTTTGTAATTTCACTCATCCGTCAACTTTTCCCAAAATATCCACATTTGTTTTATGAAAAAAAAAATTACAAAGATTAAGACTTTGGTAAGAATTTAACAATATTTGCAAAAATACCCATGCCTCAATCTTTGCAAAAGAATTGAAATATTTTTTCTAAAAATAAAAAGGAGTATTTTTGAAAAATTTCTTGGCATTGAACGAAAAATCATAACAGAGGGAGACATTGAAAAAAAAAATTAAAAGTTTGATACACTAAATTGAAATGTTTTGAACTTTAGGGGGACATTGCAAAAAGGGTGACAATTTATGGGGGGTAATTGAAGTTTTCCCCAAAGACTTTAAAAAATAAGACCACTATAAAAAGACAAATATTAAAAAAATGATTGTTGAATAAATAATAAAGAAATTTTTGAAAGAGAATATTTAAATAGAATAGTGAAAGTAAAGGGTAGACAATAATATGGGTTCTTTGAAAAAGTAGATAGATAATTTTTTTTTTGTTTTTGTGATTTTTTAGCAAATTTTGTGAGCTTACTGTGAATGCTTTTACAAAGTTAATGCAATAAGAAAAAAAAAAAGGAAAAAAAGAAAGAAAGAAAAGACATTTGACTTTGTAATCTTTCATTGCTTAAATTTATCGAAATAGTTGAAAGGTGGGTGGTTATTAACCGCTTGCTAACCACAATAATTGCTTTCAAAGGTGGTTAAAAAAAATCGTTGACCATTACGGTTAATGGTTTTAAGTTTTTTCAAAACCGCTAACCACCTATATATACCTAAAACGATGTTTTTTTCATGTATTTATATATGTAAAAAGCCAAAACAATATCTTTTTTATTTATTTAAAAAGAAAATTGTTTTAAAAAGCGGTTAACCGCCTTTTCTCGTATAGATCTTTATTGTCCAAAACCAACAAAAAGTAACAAAATATGATCGTATTTATTTAAGAAGAAAATTGTTTATTTATTTATTTAAAAAGAAAATAAATACAATTTTTATTTAAAAAGAAAAAAAATAAATTATTTATTTATTATTTATTTAAAAAGAAAATTGTTTTAAAAAGCGGTTAACCGACTTTTCTCGTATAGTTCTTTATTGTCCGAAACCAACAAAAAGTAACAAAATATGATCGTATTCAATTCAAATGAAATAGAGAAAAGCCATAATCCTCTCCGATTACATTTCATAGACGATCCCGTTATTGTGAATCTCTCTAGTCATTACTATTTGCAGAAATAAAAATAAACCAAGAAGAAACGGAAATAAAAATAAACCAGTTTTAGAACTTTCTATGTACAGCTCCTTTCCATGGCCTATTCAATTATCACCGATAACTCGAACTTGAACTCAAACTCAAAGCGGTATGTCATCGGGTAAGCATGCAAAGAACTCCAAGAATAAATCGAGATTATCAGCAAAAAGTTCGGCCACCTACAATAAAAAATTAATCAATTACAAAGATTTAAGAAGCTTCTTGTTCATTAAAATATTAATCAAATGATTAACTCTACGGTTTAAGGAATGAATGATAGCTAATTAAGTAATGCCATTTCAATCAATTTCATCAAATATTATGAGAGAAAATTAATCAAGGAAGATGGAATAAGAAGATAAAGAATGAATAAGAAGGTAAAATTAACAAAGCATTAATTGAGAAGCTAGCTAGGTACCTCTTCTACCATTTTCACCATGCTCGGCTGCCTACTATGAAAGCCTTCTAGAATTTCAAAATAACGCATGTATTCGTTAATTGTAAGACGACCCTGTAATATATATATATATATATATATAGGATCATATGAATCAAATCAATGAGAAGCCAAATAAAGAATTGAATATTATATTTATAGGATATATGCATTTAATTGCTAATTGTGTTTCGTACCTCTATTTTTTGATATAGTTCGTCACCTTGACTTCCTTTCAGAGTCTCTTTAAACCTTGATGAAGTTCACTGTGATCCTCTATCAACTGCTCAATCCTTGACGCAGTTCCACTCATGTCACTCCTACACAATACACAATGTATATTTCCTCCATCCATTAGCAAACATATATAAATGAGAAAAATATAGATAGAATCATAGAAGTTGGTAAAAGAAAAAGCAGCTAGAGGAAAGAAAGAACCTCTGTTCTACGTAATCTTTAAGTATAGTAAACGATCATATACTTCTCTGTTTTGTACTCCTTCACTAACTTCACTAATGTAGTTGCTTCTCTTAACAGGTTCCTTTTGCAAGCAATCAAATCAATAACAGAAAATAAGAGAAAATTCAAGAATTAAAGAAACAGAAAGAAAGAAAAATTTTTGGAGAGAAAAGAAATGTAGCGGCTCACGGTGAGATGGGGCCGTTAATCACGCCAAGGTGAATGCATTTTTAGGAAATAAGACCTAATGGTACACTGTGATGGGGGCAACTTAGCTAGTCATGTCATTCAATGACATTGCATCAAATTGTTAGGCATGTCGTATAATGATATGAATCTGCAACATTGACTTAGCAAAACGCACGTTTGAGCCAGTGAAGCCCAAGTAAGCTCTTTACATGAGCGTTTGTTGCAATAAAATGATAGATCAAGATCAAAGATTTACGGTGATTAGCCATAATAAAAAAAAGAACTTTTTTTTATTGAAATCTTTAAAGTATTTGTTAAAAGTGATCATATACTTCGAGGGAGGTTGATTCTAGAAAAATGATAAAATTTATTTTTTCAACCATCTTTATGTAATGAATGGATGAATCCACCATTAAATTTATATAAGACCTACATGAGTTCATAAATCTAATGGTTGATTCATTAGATTTGCAAAAAGAGATGTTGTGTAACATGCCTCTTGATTCTATGAAAAATCTTGAATACTCTTTTACAAGTTGTTGACACGTGTTAGCATATGATCCAATTGTTCTTTTTAACGGCTAAAGTGATTGGATCACATGCTAACACGTCTCAACAAGCTATATTTTTTTTAACCAAAAAAAAATAAAAAAATCTTCTAATTTAATCCATACCAATTTTCGCATTGAACCCATAAATGCTTGTATTTTGGAGTCTTATCTAGAACTTTCTTTTATTTCACAAAATTACGTAACAATGCAAGAAGAAACAGAAACAAAAACAAATAATTGGAACTTGTTTAATTTCCATGGCCTTTTCTCACAAACTCACTCAAATTAAACCTACGCATCCGGTAAGAATTCACAGAAACCCACGAACAAATCCAAATGATCAGCAAAAAGCACGGCTACCTGCAATAACAAATTAATTAAATATTATGAGGGAAAATCAATGAAGGAAGATGGAAGAAGAAGATAAAGAATGAACGAATGAGAAGGTAAAATTAACAAAGCATTAATTAAAAAGCTAGGTACGTACCTCTTCTATCATTTTCAACATGCTGTTCTGCCCACTACAAAAGCCATCTAGAATTTCTTTGCAACGCTTGTAATCGTTAATGGAAAGCCGACCCTGTAATTAATAATGAAGGAGAAGCCAATTAAGTGGATATATGCATTTTATTGCTTCTATTTCGTACCTTCATTTTTTTGATTAACTTGGTCGCCTTGATTTCGTTTTGGAGACTCATTAAACCTTGACGAAGTTCACTATGTTCCTCTAACAACTGCTCGATCCTCGACATAGTTCCACCCACGTCACTCCTACACAATTACTCAATATATAAATGAGAAAAATACAGAGGAAAATATATCAACTCCTGCGAAAAATACAGAGGTTATTGTTTTATTTTAACATAAAAGAAAAAAGGCAGAGGAAATTAGAAAGAACCTCTGTTCTAAGTAATCTTTAAGTATTTGCATTAAACGATCATACACTTCTCCGTTTTTGTACTCCCTCACTAACTTCACAAATTCATATCCTTCCCTTAAACCAATAACAGAAAAGAAATGAAAATTCAAGAAAGAAAGAAAGAACAATTTCTAGAGAGAAAAGAGATCGATGTAGCGAGCGGCTCACGGTGGGATGGGGCTGTTAATCACGCCATGGGTGAGTTGGGATCGGGGGCTACTTGGACCAGCTGGTTGCATCGTTTTTGCGAGTTGCGACGATGAATCCTTGAGGAGGGAGGGAGGAGATTGATTCTGATTTTCTGGGTCTTTTCTGAGTTCACCAATTTGCGCCTCAATCTTAAACTAACTCCATGTTGGTCATGTGACGATTTTACCCCCTGCTTAGGAGTTAAACACACCGTCTCTAATTTTTTTATATTTTAGCCAATGAGGATCAGCTCTAAAGGGTTGACTCGTTTGCTTAATATTACAACACCTGTTCGAGCCTTTACTCAGTACTGAGAAGAGGCCTCACACTAGTCAACTGAAGCTACTTACGGCTTTATTTAAACTATTTTCTTTTCTATTTTTTTTTAAATAATAAATAACAATTTAAAATATAAAACACCCAAAATTATTTTTTACCTTTATACAACTATAAATTGTTTTACGGAGCACATGGAGGCCCATACATATATTACATACCCCCTCTTTGTCTCCAACAATACATACCCCTCTTTCGCAAACTAAAATTTAAGTTTATAGGAAGATGTTAGATCAATCGGTTGTGAATCGCATCTTATAAAGTGGAGGTTACTAGTTTGAATCTCTTCTCCTCCTTTCCTTGTGTGGATATGTCAAAAAAAAAAAAAAAAAAACACTTTTCTTTTGTGAGCTCAAACTCTCTTTTTATAGGTAATGACCAATATGTAAACTATTTAATTTAAAATGACAAGTGAATTGATAGAGTCAATGTTCGAACACAAAATCTTTAACTCTAATATCATGTTAAATCATCACTTTTCGTATAAGCTTAAGTTGATACGAAGAGATAAATTTAATTATTTAATCATTACTTTAATACGCTGTATATAGGAATAGTCTGAATAAATAACTTTGAGTAAGATCTCCTCGATGCGCAGCATATATAATTAGCTTCTCTTTTGGCATGACGTGCTTCAACAGTTTATATGATATATAATGAAGTAGGCAAGGGCGGAGTTAGGTTCTTCACTCAGGGGAAGGGGAATTTTTAGGAGACCACCCCCCCCTTCCCTCTACCCTTGGAAGTAGGCAATTCTACTTCACAGTACTTATATATAAGAGGCATGATAACTGCACAATTTTAGCCTAACCTTTTTCTTACGTGGTCTTTTTTTTTTTTTAAAAAAAAAAATGTTGGGCCAAAAAGAAACAAAAATTATGTTTATCATGACTTTCCTTCTTATCATACGGGGGATTATCCTCATCATCGGCTCAAGTACTTTTTAGGCAAATGAATCTTTCGAGGGAGGTTAATTTTAGAAAAATGATAAAATTTATTTTTTCAATCATCGTCATACAGTAAATGAATGAATATATTATTGAATTTGTGTAAGACGTATATGAGTCCACAAATCTAATAGTTGAACCATTAAATTTGCAAAAAGAAATGATTGTATAACATGCCTCTTGATTCTATGAAAAATTTTAGATACTCTTTTACAACTTGTTGACATGTGTTAGCATATGATCCAATTGTTCTTTTAACCACTAAAGTGATTGGATCACATGCTAACCCGTGTCAACAAGTTCTAATTTTCTTATAATTTAATCCGTAACAATTTTCGCATTGAACAACCTAAATGCTTGCATTTTGGAGTCATATCTGTTAAGGAAGTGCACGATAACAAGAACCTGTGCGCAGGAATCCTACTTGTGCAGAAACTCCTACTTTGTAGAATTGTCATTGAACTCAAAGACAACACTAGTGATTAACTTAGACTATTTCTCTCTTCTGTATTAGGACTCCTAATTGTAATTAGACTATTTCTCTCTTCTGTATTAGGACTCTTAGATAATCATCACATCAAGATTATCTTCTCAATCTTGATGTTTGATTATACTTGTATGTCTTTACCTATAAATATTCAATGAGAAAGCAGTAGAACATATTCCGCCAAATAGCTATTTTCTAAGCTTTCTTTCATGGTATCAGAGCCTTTCGGCTAACACCAAAAACACTAAATTATTTTCTTCTTTCCCATGGCTCAAGAAAATTCTGCAGCTTTCTCCTTCACGATGCCCAACATTGCGCATCTCTGTCAATCCAAATTGGATGACAGCAACTACCTAGGTTGGGTGTTTCAGTTTGAACCCATCCTGAGATCCAATGGCTTGATGGGTATTGTTGATGGCTCCGAGCCATGCCCACCAAAGTTTATCCCTGCACCTTCTGACAAAACATTACCTGAAGTTTTGAATCCAGAATATCTTCTCTGGGAAAAGAAGGACCAGTGCATTCTTAGCTGGTTTATTGCAACCTTGACTTCCCAAATTATACCTACTGTTTATGGCTGCAACACAGCAGCACAAGTATGGTCAACATTGGCCACTCGCTATGCTTCCCCTTCACGTTCCCATGTCACTCAATTGAGGCGTCAACTACAGACCTTAAGGCAAGGTTCCAAGACCTGTACTGAATTCACTCGAATGGCCAAGTCCATATCAGATCAGCTAGCACTTGTTGACAAAGCTATCTCAGATGATGATTTGATCTCCTACATCATCGGGGGTCTAAATTCAATCTACAATCCATTTGTC
Organism: Carpinus fangiana; assembly: GCA_006937295.1. Taxonomy (NCBI): domain Eukaryota; kingdom Viridiplantae; phylum Streptophyta; class Magnoliopsida; order Fagales; family Betulaceae; genus Carpinus; species Carpinus fangiana. The sequence goes on along the minus strand of CM017328.1, from coordinate 3,235,270 downwards.
ATGACCTTCTCCATGATCACAAAGGAGAAATCAATGACACTTGAAGAATTCCAAACTCAACTTCTTGGACATGAACAACTGCTTGAGCATCAAGCAGCCACTGCAGAGCACTCACCTTTTGCTATGTTCTCTCAGAGAACCCAACCTAAGCAGAGATTCAACAACTTCAAGAGAAACTTTCCACCCTCAAAGAATTTTGATCAGAAAAGGCCCTTTTCACCTGCCTCTCCTCAAGGCACATCCAGCAGGTTCTTTTCTGGACAACCTCAAGGCAGAACTTTTTCTAGATCTCCCAACAACTTCAATTCAAACAGAGCAGCCACCTCCAGAAACCTGTCAGTAAACAAGATTTCATGCCAAATCTGTGGCAGGGATGGCCATCAAGCCCTAGACTATTTCCACAGAATGGACTTTGCATTCCAAGGGCGCCATCCACCAGCAGACCTTGCTGCAATGGCATCCCAATCCAATGCCTTAGAAGATGAGGATCACTGGCTAGCAGACAGTGGGGCTAACATCCATATCACACCTGATCTGGACAAGCTGACCATACAGCAACCATACAAAGGGAATGAGACAGTGGCAGTAGGTAATGGTAGTGGGCTTGGTATCTCCCACATTGGTTCCTCCTCCTTTCCCACCTCAAATTCCTTACTTCATCTCAATGACATTGTACATTGTCCTGATGCTGCTGCAAACCTTCTCTCAATAAACAAATTCTGCTGTGATAATAATTGTATGTTTGAACTAACAGCAACCTATTTTTTGATTAAGGACAACCTCACGGGAAGGATCCTTCTGCAGGGGGCCAGTAAGGATGGCCTCTACCCTATTCAGCTGCAGCACTTCACCAGGAACAAAGTGAGAGCCCTCACCTGCCACATTGGAGTCAAAGTACCTTCCTCAATATGGCACAATCGATTAGGTCACCCCAGTCAATCTGTCTTGCAGCATATCCTCAGCAAGCATCATCTTCCAATTTCTTTAATTCAGTCGAGTCAGTCACTTTGTGCTCCTTGTCAGTTAGGAAAGAGCAAACAGTTAGTCTTTTCTGAGTCTAGTAGAATTTCTCATGCACCTTTAGAGCTTATTCATAGTGATGTATGGATCTCTCCAATTCAATCAATAAATGGAAGCACTTGTTATGTCCTTTTCATAGATGATTTTTCAAGATATACATGGCTGTTTACTCTTAAACATAAATCTGATGTGTTTGAAACATTTGTTAAATTCAAATGCCTTGTTGAAAATTACTTCAATCTCAAAATCAAACAAGTCCAAACCGATGGTGGTGGAGAATACACATCAAACAAGTTCCTTAGTTTTCTATCTACCAATGGAATTCTTCATAGATTAACATGTCCACACACTTCCCAACAAAATGGCATTGCAGAAAGAAAACATAGACATGTCATCGAAACTGCCCTTAGCCTTTTAGCCCACTCACATCTTCCTTCAAAGTATTGGGTAGAAGCTGTTAGTACTTCTGTTTATCTTATAAACAGATTACCTACACCTACTCTCAAAAACTTCAGTCCCTTCCTCAAACTGTTCCAAAAAGCACATGACTATACTTTTTTGAAAACCTTTGGTTGTGCTTGCTATCCTCTCCTAAAGCCTTACACCAAACACAAATTAGAGTTTAGAAGCAAGCAATGTATCTTTTTAGGTTACAGCTCAAACCAAAAAGGGTATAAATGCCTTGATCCCATCTCCAACCGAACTTATGTTTCCAGACATGTGGTTTTTGATGAAGTGCTGTTTCCTGCTCAGGGTGGATCAGCCACTACTACTCCTGCAAAGGTTGATTTCCTCAAGTCAGGTATTGTCCTTGATCCTTCTCACTTTACTTCTATTCATGCTTCCTCACAAAGCCCAGATAATGTTGATATTCCACCTGATATTCAAACTGATACTTCACATCAGTCATTTGTCAATGATCATACTGTTGTCATACCATTCACACCCTTCCCAGACAACACACCACCTACATCATCTTTCAATGATAGCAACTTTTCTCAGGCTGCATCCCCCAACACTCAGTCACCTGATCATTCTCCTTCATCCATGTCCCATTCTGATGAACTCCCTTTAGCCTTAACATCTCAACCTGACCCTGTTGTTCCCTCTACTGATGCCTCTTTACTTCAAGTGCTATCCACATCACCTGAACCTCCATCTCCACATATGGTTACTAGATCAATGACAGGACTCTCCAAACCTAAAACCTTTCCAGATTACAAGCTATACCATTCCCTTAAATCCACCAAACATCCACTCAAAGCCATGGCCAGCTTTACCCTCCCACCAATCCCAACTACTTTTGCTAAGGCTGCTATCATTCCCCATTGGTTTGCTGCTATGGAAAGTGAAATCCAAGCTCTTCATGATAATGGCACTTGGTCACTTTGCCCTAGACCTTCAAACCGCAACATAATCAAGAACAAATGGGTGTACAAAGTGAAGCAGCATTCAGATGGTTCAATAGAGAGATATAAAGCTAGACTTGTGGCAAAAGGCTTTCAACAGAGAGATGGAATAGACTATAAGGAGACTTTCAGTCCAGTCATCAAACCAGCTACCATACGCATACGTCTTTCTCTAGCTGTTCATTATAATTGGCCACTCAAACAATTGGATGTATCCAATGCTTTTCTACATGGTCAATTATCTGAAGAAGTATTCATGGAACAACCTACTGGCTTTGTGGATAGTATGTTCCCTGGTCATGTATGCAAGCTCAAAAAGGCTCTCTATGGCTTGAAACAAGCACCTAGAGCTTGGTTTCAGAGACTCTCGCAGGCTCTTCTTCACTTGGGATTCATTGGCTCTTTAGTTGACACATCTCTCTTCATACTCCATCAGAATTCAGTACACATATTTATCCTCGTCTATGTTGATGATATTATAATTACTGGTACTAATCCTACTCTCATTGCATCAGTTGTTTATCATTTACAACAGGAATTTAAACTCAAAGATCTAGGCTGCTTATCCTACTTCCTTGGTATTCATGTTCTGAGAGATAAGTCTGGACTACATCTTAACCAAAG
>CM017328.1:3131661-3232117 GCA_006937295.1 Carpinus fangiana | reverse complement strand
AGAAATCCAAGAATAAATATATTTTTTTTTTTTTGACATGTTCACACAAGAGGGGGGGGAGGGGGATTCGAACTAGTGACCTCCACTTTATTATGTGTTGTCCTAGCTGATTGAGCTATCTCTTGAAGACGAAATCCAAGAATAAATCTACATGATCAGCAAGAAGCACAGCTATCTGCAATAACAAATTAACCAATTAGATATGTGAGAAACTTGATATCCCAAATATGATATGGCTTTTAAAATCACCAATAGATCAAAACTCAATAAAGCACATTTCAAATTCAACGGTAATTTTAAAAGTCATATCACATTTGGGATGACTCTAGAAAGCCTTAAAACATTACTCGCACTAGACACCCAATTTCAAGCAAATTTACTACTTCTATTTCCTACGTCTGAGTTTGTTCGTTGTTTGCTGCCTTTTGGAGATTAATTAAACCTAGATGAAGTTCATTGTGATCCTCAAGCAACTTCTCAAGCCTCGCGAACATCTGTTTTTTTTTATCGTTCTTACACAATATACAATGCATCAACCGCTCATCGCAAACATTTGTGTTTCCAGTTCGCTCCTACACAATACACAATGTATATATATAGCTCGATATTGGATTAGAGGAAATTTCTTCAATTTAGTCTATATATCATATATATGCATGGAGATTTTGATATTATAATAAACGTTTGAAGGAGATTTCTTGAGATTGCTTCTTAAACGTTCAAAGGATACTTAAGAATTAGTTGGAATAAATTCTTCTAATCCTGTTTAGAGAAAAACCATAGTCTACTTATAAGTAACATATTATATATATTAAATAAAATTATATATAATATGTATAAGTAACAAAGATATACAGAATAAATAAAAAGGAAGAACCTTTGTTCTACGTACGTACCCTAGAAGTATTTCCAAAAAATGATTATATATTTCTCGGTCGTACCCCTGCACTGACTTCAAAAATGTAGGCACTTTCTCTCTCAGGGACCTAGTGCAATGAATCAAACAAACAGTACATATACGTAAATTCAATGATTGAAAAATAATTAATAAACAAAAATTAAAGAAAGAAAGAAATATAGAAATATAGAGAAGATCATAGAGATCGATAAATGTAGAGGCTCACGTCACCGGTGGGGGGCTGTTAACCACGCCACGGCTGGCTTGGCATTGGGGGGACAAGTCCTCATTTTTGTGAGCTAGGGAGATTGATTGTGAGTTGATGAAGTTGGCGCGTCATCCATATATACATGCACCGAGGGCAATATTGGAACTGAATTACAAGAGCCGTAGAAGACATTGATGAATAAATCACCACTAGAGAAGTACTTGTGGAGTTTTATGTGGATTACATATCTTGTACGTAGGATTTGTTGTTGTAGACTTGTAGTCTAGTTTACCTTTTGAGCGGTGAGGTGTTAGAATTCTGTATGAATTGGATATAACAATTATCACTTCTAAAATATGGATAAATATAATAAGGTGATAAATGCAAGAAAATCAACATAAAAACTCAATTCAGACAAAACTCTAATTAACACCTTACAGAGATTATGTTAACAATTAATTAAAGAAAAATGTTTGTTATTTTGCAGTGAAATGTTCTTTCAATTAATTTTTTAAGTTTTATATATTTATACTTTTTTTATTAAGAATGACATGTGTCATCATTTTATTGGTGTTGGCATGACACACTAATGGAATCTGTCATGTATTTTGACGAAATTTGATGGAGTAACTAAATTCTTATTTTGACCAACCTCGAGAAGCAACCACGAAAACTAATTTTGCATTAAAAAAAATAAAACAGAGGAAGAGAGTTTGGCAAATTCTGTAGACAAAAGAGAAGAAAGTCATTGAGAATTTGAGATTTCATTTTGATATAATGATGTGGATATGGGATGGGCTTGAAACATGTCCAGGTACATATATTGCTAGCGTGGCCTTGGGCCTTTTTCGTTTTGGGCCCATTAGATCTTATGATAATAGGCTTGCAAAAACATATCCTTTAAAACAAAAAATAAAAAATAAAAATAAAAATAAAAAATAAATATTCTAGGAATTCTAAAGAATTTAAAATTAGGGTTAAAAACATAATTAGCCCATAGGGTTTCACTTATTTATTTTTTCCTTCTTAAGGTTTGATTTTTATCATAGANATTGAGCCAAAGGGGTGGCCGAAATATGCAATAGAAATTCTTCTCAATTTTTTTTTTTTGGCATCTTCATGAAATATGCAAGCGTTGAAGAATTTCTCTGTGAGAAGGACCTCAAGCCACCGAGGTAGAAGATTAGCTTCAAGAAACTGAGGAAAACCCAGATGCATATATGACAAGGAAGATTCAATTAGCTTCACAAAAACCAAAGCAAAAACAAAAAATGGGAAACGAGAGAGAAAATCCAAATTACCATCTTTTTCTTCAGCTTTGATTTATTGCTTTGAATATCAGGGCTTCATTTCGTGAAGATAATGGTGGAAGTACCACTCCCTTCGCCCCTTGGGGGTGGCCTGCCACCCCCTTGGGCCTTGGCTCCATGGGCCCAATTTTTTTTCTTTTTTGAAATAATATATAATTTTTTTAAAAAAAATTAAAAATTAATTATATGACATGTGGTAAGATTTAATTGGTTCACATCCCATTTCTGTTAGTCAACTAACGGTCAACAGACGGAATGACCAATTTGGTCCTTTATCAAAACCACAAGGACCTCCTTGATAAAAATCAAACCCTAAGGAGAAAAAAAATAATAATAATAATAAAGAAGTAAAACCCCATAGGGTAATTAGGTATTTAACCCTTAAAATTAATATTCTAGGAATTCTAAAGAATCCTATGTTAATATCTTCACCATGCACGCTATAAACCAGAGCATCCATCGAGTAAAATGGTGCAATTAAAAAAAAAATTTTAATTTAATTAATTTTTTAAGTTTTATATATTTATACTTTTTTATTAAGAGTAATATGTGTCATCATTTCATTGGGGCCGACATGACACACTAATGGATTCTGTCATGTATTTAGACGGAATTTGACTAAAGTGACTTAATTAACCTCAATAACCTTTGAATTATTTTTTATACCGAATAAAGCGATTTGTAATTTAAACCCACCACAAAAACCAATTTTGCATTTATCTTAATAACTCTGACATAGTATAAAAAAATTAATAATAAAAAATAAAACAGAGGAAGAGAGCATGGCAAATTCTGTAGACGAAAGAGAAGAAAGTTCTGAGATTTTGATATAATGATATGGATATGGGATTGGCTTGGAACGAGTCCGCATATTTTGCTAGCGTGGTCTTGGGCCTTTTTCGTTTTGGGCCCATTAGATCTTATTGAAATCTTTTAAGTACGTGTAAAAAGCGATCATATACTTCGAGGGAGATTGATTCTAGAAATGATAAAATGGATGAATTTACAATTGTCTTTATATGGAACCTACATGAGTTTATAAATCCAATAATTAGTCCATTAGATTTGCTAAAATAGATGTTGTATAACATACCTCTTGATTCTATAAAAAAATTTGAATACTCTTTTATAACTTGTTGACACGTAATAGCATGTGATCCAATCATTCTTTTAATGGCTAAAATGATTGGATCACATGCTAACACGTGTCAACAAGCTCCAATTTTGTATTTTTTGAAACTACTATAAAAAATCATTTGGGTTTATGATCTTCCATTACTTGAAATCCTCGTATAGTTCTTCATTATACCACAAAAGTAATGGAATATGATCTTCTTTATTTCAAGTATGGGTGAAAATGTAATGTTCCAAGAATTAATTAACTGGTAATTAATTCCACGGTTCGTCTCCCACCCTTATTCCACTCCAAACAAGACCTCCGAGACCTCTACTTCTCAAAAACAGAGGATACTAAGCAACGAAAGTAATAAAGTTCTATAATCATTGAATCGTACAACCAAAGCATCTAGCCAAAGATCATCAAAGTAACGAAAATCACACTATAACATAACATCATTACAAGGGATCTATGTTAATCCTCAATATGCAAGCATGCATCAAGTCCCAAGTCTACAACATAACTCAAAAGTACTAGTTACCATGAGTATCTGCCTAAGCTTGCAATAAGTCCTCAAGCATATCCCAGATCGAATCCTCCAACATAACCGGATGCTTTGTGGTATCCACTATCTATAACAGCATAATCGTACATATGGAGAAAAAAGGAAAATAATATAAGGGTAAGTCCGACGACTTAGTAAGTATAAATCCACATGACGTACCCGTCATTAATTTGTGGATTTCTTTTATTTATAAAACACATGCAACATTATGAAGTGACAACTTATCATGCAAGTGATATATATATAGAGAGAGTAACAGTCATAGTTCAACAGTAGGTCTACCTGAGATATTACCCCTTCTCAGCAGGGTTGACGCTGTCCTGAGAGACCTATAGTACAACGCCGGTGCCCCAGCCATTGCACAACATACTGTACGCAACACTAGCGACACGACTGATTTCGACCTCAAGTGGCCCACACCGCTAATGACATCCGTCCTATAGTGACCATCCATTGGGAATGGTTGCATCTTGGTCACGAAACTATTGGATCCAAAGCCCACACACACACACACATTGACCATAAAGCTAACCCGTATATTAAGCCTATGACCATTATACCGAATATACCGGTGTACCATGTCATACGATGCAATTAGTCTTTCAGTCTTTTACATGCACAGTTTTACAAGTCTCATTATGATCTTATTAATCGACACACGTTTTCACAAAAGAGAGTTCCAAGTAGTTCCAAAATGTATTTCATGAGAGTTGCAAAATATGCATGTTTAATATATATAAAATAGACGTGCAATGCAAGAAAAGTAACAACAAGCATCTATGTGAGTTTGTACTCACCCGGGCCGTAAAGCTCCTCCATATAATTCCTTTGAGGCTCTATAACCTCGAATACTAAGAAAATACCTATCATCAGTTCTATTTATATTAAAGCAACTCTAGAATAAGGAAACATGAGCTATGAGACGGTTGGTGAAAATAGGATTTTTCTGTCACACTCTGGCCGTACGTCCGGCTCAGGGCCGTATGTCCGCTCCGACGTCTTTCAGGGAGAACCTCATTTTCTCTCCACTGTCCACCTATTCTCTAACTCCTAAGGCCAACAAAGGCTATCTAAAGCCTCATAATTCAGATTATAACCTCCATGCAAAGACAATAATACTAAGCTAACGTAACATTAGCCTAAGCAAGATTAAAGCATAACTAAGCTAACAATTACAACTAGCTACAAACAATAATCAAGCAGTATAACGACATATTAAAAAGCTAAGGAGTTAAACGTTACCTCCTTGAAGTAAAACCTCAAGAGTTCCTTCTCCGGCAACTCCAAAACACTCACGAAACCTCACAAACACTCACAAACAAGCAGCCTAGGGGCGAAGAGGGGAGGTTGAGGGGCGAAAATGGTGTGAAATGGGCGAGGAGGTGAGGGGGTATTTATAGGGCCAGAAAGCAGCGGACGTCCGGCCTAAGGGGCGTACGTCTAGTACTATTACCCAGCGGTCCAAAGGCTATCTCGTACGTCCAGATATTAACAAGCGGTCCATCCAAAAAGTAGCGTATGTCTGGTACTTTTGAGCGTACATTCATGTACTATTCACATAGTACGGCGTACTATCTGTCAGCGTATGTCAGGTGGTCCCCCTGCGTATGTCCGCCAAAAAGTAGTGTACGTCTACACTAAAAGACAAGAACGTGCATCTGCCTAACCTAGCGTACATCCGCACTAAAAGACAAAAGTGTACGTCTGCCAAAAAGTAGCGTACGTCCGGTCCATAAGTCAAATTCCCCAAAATGCCCTTCTAGCAAATCCTAGTGACCCAAAGTCCAAGTTAACCCTTCTAACCAAGCTATTTATGCCTAGTTAAATATTTGCGTCACTACAGAAAAGGCAGTTAGTAAAATTTACTAACCACCTCCGCTAACTGTCTATGTAGTTAACTAGCGGTTAATAATCACAATAACAACTAACCGCTTTTTAAAGAAAAAAAAAATTTAAAAAAAAAATAAATACGACATCCTTTTTTTGTAATATGATAATACTTTACTACATACGATATCATTTTTAGATTTTTATATATATGTAAGCACAAAAACAACGTCGTTTCATATACTTTTATATGTATGAATAAAAAATATATTATATAATATATATAAAGTTGGTTATCGGTTAGTGCGGTTTTACATCCGCTAACCGTAACTGCATAGGTAGTTATTGGTTTTTTCTAACCACCTTCAAAAGCGGTTAGCAGTTAGTGCGATTAGCAGGATATCCACATTTTTACCCCTAATTGAATCCATAAATGCTAGTATTTTGGAGTCATATCAAGAACTTTTTTATTTCACAAAAGTAACAATGCAAGAAGAAACAAAAACAAAAACAAATCACTGGAACTTGTTTGATTTCATGGTAAGAATTCACAGAATTCCTCGAGCAAATCCATATGATCAGCAAAAAGCACGGCTACCTGCAATAACAAATTAATCAAATATTATGAGTGAAAATTAATTAAGAAAGATGGAAGAAGAAGATAAAGAATGAATGAGAAGTTAAAATTAACAAGCTATGTACCTCTTCTACCATTTTCGTCATACTGTTCTGCCCACTAATACAGCCCTCTAGAATTTCATTATAACGTATTAAACCGTTAATGGCAATCCGATCCTGTAATTGTGTGTATATATATGTATATCAAATAATGAATGAGAAGCCAAAGAAGTGAATATTATATTTATGGGATGCATTTTATTGCTAATTGTATTTCCTACCTTGATTTTTCGGATAAAGTTGTCCACCTTGACTTCCGCTTGGAGTCTCTTTAAAGCTTCACGAAGTTCACTGTGATTCTCTACCAACTGCTCGAGCCTCGACACAGTTCCAACCATGCCGCTGCTACACAATGTATTTCCTCCATCAGCAAACATAAATGGGAAACATGCAGAGGAAAATGTAATTCAACTCCTGCGAAGCTGGCAAAAGAAGAAGAAGAAAGAACCTTTGTTCTGCGTAATCTTGATCAAATATTTGAATTAAACGACCATATAATTCTCCGTTGTTGTACTCCCTCACTAACCTCACAAATTCATATGTTTCCCTTAACAGGGGCCTAGTGCAAGCAATCGAACAAAGAGTAAATATTATACGTAAAATCAATAGCGGAAAAGTAACGACAATTCAAGAAAGAAAGAAAGAAAGAAAAAACTCTAGAGAGAATTAAAAGAGATGTAGCGGCTCACGGTGGTAAGGTAGCATCGTTAATCGTGCCATGGGTGACTTTGTATCGGGGGCCACTCGGGCCAGCTGGTNAATGAATGGGTATTAACAATTAAGTTATTAACCTGATCAGAATTAATATATATGCATATATATTAATCTGAATTAATTTAAATAAAACATACCCAAATTACTAATATGAATTCATAATCCAAAATGATATATATTAGCCCGCAGCTTAATTGCCCTAAATGGGTTAGGGTTATTAGGGTTAGTCAAGATGTTATCTTCTACGACAGTAGAGAGATAATAACAAATATTGTTTGAAATATAATGAAATGTAAAGATTCAAATTCAAATATAGATAAGGATAAGGACAAGCTCTAATGCTATTAATATAAATGTAAATATTCAAATTAAAAGCGCTTTTAATGGTCTATATATGGCCAAAACATACTTTTGATAAAAACTTAAAAATAAAGTTTTTGTCAAAAAGCGTTTTTGACTTAAAAGTTTTATTTCTCAAACACAATTCTAAACATGCTCTTAAGAAACTATAGATCAATAGACTCGTTCAAGAAAGCTTTGAAAGAGCCTTGACCTCCAAAACACAGTAACTATATATATATATATATATATATATAGTCTTATTATTGATAGATTCTCCTTTAATTAAAAGAAAAATTACATAGAAAAAAAAAATTCAACTAGGACTTTAATGTATCCAAGCGACCATCTAGTTAGGACTAAGACTCTATTAAGAATCTTAAGAGGATTAAATCACAAAAGCAAATCATTGGAACTTTCTATACGTGCAGATCCTTTTCTCAGTCACTGACAAGGATAGAGAAATCCAAGAATAAATCTACATGATCATGCACCAAGAAGCATGGCTATCTACAATAACAAATTAACCAATTATCATCAGAAAAAAAAAAAAAAAAAAAAAAAAGGGAGCATTAAAAAGAAGCAAATTTAATGCTTCTATTTCCTACCAATAGGTTTGTTTACGTCTTGCTACACTAAATTGAAATATTTTGAACTTTAGGGGGCCATTGCAAAAGGGATGACAATTTAAGGGGGGTAAATAAAGCTTTCCAAAAAAACTTTAAAAAATAAGACCGCTATAAAGGGACAAATATTAAAAAAATGATTGTTAAAGAAATAATAGTGAAATGGAATAACTAAAATGTTGAGGCTAATTTTTACTTTTTATTTTTTTATTTTTTTAAAAGTTATTTTTTAGCTATTTTAGCTAGTAAATTTTGTGAGCCTATGCTTTTACAAAGTTAATGCACTAAGAAAAAAAAGACATTTGACTTTATAATCTTTCATTGTTTAAATTTATCAAAATGGGAGAAAAGGTGGGTGGTTATTAACTGCTCGTTAACTGTAGTAATTGCTTTTAAAGGCGGTTAAAGAAAAACTGTCCCCAAGAGGTAGCTCAATCGGCTGGGACCACGTCTCATGAAGCGGAGGTCACTAATTCGAATCTCCCCTCCCCCCTCTTGTGTGGACATGTCAAAAAAAAAAAAAAAACTGTTGACCGTTATGGTTAGTGGTTTTAAGTTTTTATCAAAACCGCTAACCGCCTATATATATATATAAAGCCAAAATGACATCTTTTTTGTTTTTATTTATTTATTTAAAAAATATCTCGTATAGTTCTTTATTGTCCAAAAACCACAAAAAGTAACAAAATATGATCGTATCTAATTCAAATGAAATAGAGAAAAGCCATAATCCTCTCCGATTACATTTCACAGACGAACACATTATTGTGAATCTCTCTAGTCAGTACTATTTACTGAAAGTACTCCAGCTACCAAACCAAGAGGAAACAGAAATGAAAATAAACCAGTTTTTGAACTTTCTATGTACAGCTCCTTTCCATGGCCTATTTCAATTCTCACCGATAACTCGAACTCGAACTCAAAGTGGTATGCCATCGGGTAAGCATGCAAACTGCAAAGAACTCCAAGAATAAATCGAGATGATCAGCAAGAAGCTCCGCTACTTGCAATAACAAATTAATCAATTACAAAGATTTAATTGTCCATATATTTGTTATTAATTAAATTAAGAATCTTTTTGTTCATTAGAATATTAATCAAATGATTAACTCTACCACCTACGGTTTAAGGAATGAATGATAGCTAAGTACCTCTAATACCATTTCAATCATTCTCTTTTGCCCTTCGCGATGGCCAGTCCTTATTGCAACATATTGTAAATAACGCTCTTTGTCAAGACGATCCTATAATAATTACTCCACGTTGGTCGGTCATGTGGGCCGTTTTAATTTCGTGTCAAGTTGGGCTGGGTCAATCCAATTTTTGACCCATGGGTTAAACAATTTGTTTGATTTAATTTCATCAAATGAATGGGTATTAACTATTAAGTTATTAACAGCTTAATAACTTATAGGGGAAACTATGCAAATAAAAACATACCCAAATTACTCATTTAAATTCATAATCCAAAATGATATATATTAATAGCTTAATTGCCCTAAACGGTTATGAGGTTAGGGTTATTAAGGTTTATCCGGATATTATCTTCTACGACAGTAGAGAGATAATAACAAATATTGTTTGAAGTATAATGAAATGTAAAGATTCAAATTCAAATATAGATAAGGATAAGGACAAGCTCTAATTCCATTAAATTTAATGTAAAGATTCAAATTAAAATTGAAAGCATTTTTAATGATCCAAACACGGTCAAAATGCATTTTTTACAAAAGCTTAAAAATGAAGCTTTTGTCAAAAAAATATTTTTGACTTAAAAGCTTTATTAATCAAACACAATTCTAAACATGTTCTTAGAATGAAAGAAGAAATACAAACAAAATGATGCGAACCCACTAGTAATGAAATATAGGAAACGATAAATCAATGGACTTGTTCAAGAAAGCCTCTTTAAAGGAGCCTTTAACCTCCAAAACACATTAAACTATATTGTAAAAAAATATATATATAGTTTATTATTGATAGATTCTCCTTTAATTAAAAGAAAAATTACATAGAAAAAATAAAAATAAAAATTCAACTAGCTAGGACTTTAATTTATCTAAGCGACCATCTAGCTAGGACTAAGACTCTATTAAGAATATTAATAGGATTAAATCACAAAAACAAATCATTGGAACTTTCTATACTTGCATATCCTTTTCTCAGTCACCGACAAGGATAGAGAAATCCAAGAATAAATCTACATGATCATGCACCAAGAAGAACGGCTATGTGCAATAACAAATTAACCAATTATCAAAATAAATAAATAAAATTGATAGCAGTAGACACCTAATTTCAAGCAAATTTACTGCTTCCCCTTTCCCTTCCCCCACATTGAATAAAAAAAAAAAAAAGAGCAAATATAATGCTTCTATTTCCTACCTCTAGTTTGTTCACGTCTTGCTACCTCATGGAGATAATCCTTAACCATATGCTCAAGCATCTGCTCAAACATCTGTCTTTCTGGTTCGCTCGCAAACATCTCTCTTTCCAATTCACTCCGTAAACAATGTATTATCGGTCTTTCCAGTTTGCTCCTACACAATACACAATGTATATAGCTCAATATTGGATTAGAGAAAATTCATTCAATTCAATCTATATATGCATTGAGATTTTGATATTATAATAAAAGTTTGAAGGAAATTTCTTGAGTTTGCTTCTTACACGTTCAAATATAATGAAATTTCAAATTTTATATATATATATATATATATATATAAGGGTAAGGACAATTAAGCTCTAATTCTATTAATGTTCTTTTACTCCCTCCTAAAATGATCCGTACATGTCATGTTGATAAGACTATATTATAGAGAAAAATATTGCTACAGGTAAGTAGGCTTCTTTACGCACAAAAAAAAAAAAAAAGGCTCGTGAGAGCTAGAGACCCGGCTGGGTTGCGGCACCCAGCTGGCGTGGGTCTAGTGACCCATGGTTGGCACCTAGTGCAATGAATCAAACAAAGAGTACATATACGTAAATTCAATAAAAGAAAATAATTAATAAACCAAAATTAAATAAAGAAAGAAATATAGAGAATAAGATGATAGAGATCGATATATGAGAGGCGACGGTGGGGGCCGTTAACAACGCCATGGGTGGCTGGGCATTGGGGGGGAGGAGAACTCATTTTTGTGACCTAGGGAGATTGATTGTGAGTTGATGAAGTTGGGTATGATAGAATTGATACAAAAGTGGTTGGCTAACTTAACCAAACCATGAGTATTGTATTGATATATATAGATGTATATCTGAGAGTTTGGATAGTAATCTAAGACTCAATTTACAATTCAAAATATAAAAGTTTGAATAGTAATCCAAGATTAAGTTTACAATTCAAAATATGAAATAACAAAGTATATCCTATCTTGATGAAGCTACAGTTGTTGCTGTATGGATAACTTTGTAGATATATATAAACTTGAATTTGAATCAAAAACAGATATAGGAAAGTGTAACTTATCATTTAAAGCAATTTGTAATTTAAACCCACCATGAAAACCAATTTTGCATTTATCTTAATGACTCCGACATAGTATAAAAAAATTAATAATAATAAATAAAACAGAGGAAGAGAGCATGACAAATTCTGTAGACAAAAGAGACGAAAGTTTTGAGATTTTGATATAATGATATGGATATGGGATTGGCTTGGAACGAGTCAACATATTTTGCTAGCGTGGTCTTGGGCCTTTTTCGTTTTGGGCCCGTTAGATCTTATTGAAATCTTTTAAGTACTTGTAAAAAGCAATCATATACTTCGACGGATTCTAGAAATGATAAAATAGATAAATTTATAATTAACTTTATATGGAACTTACATGAGTTTATAAATTCAATAATTAGTCCATTAGATTTGCAAAAAGAAGAGATATTGTGTAACATACCTCTTGATTCTATGAAAAAATTGAGTACTATTTTACAACTTATTAACACGTGATAGGATATGATCCAATCATTTTTTTTAACAGCTAAAATGATTGGATCACATGCTAACACGTGTCAACAAGCTCCAATTTTGTATTTTTTTGAAACTGCTATAAAAAATGATTTGGGTTTAGAATAATGATACAGGCACAACTTAAGTCCAACTTTAGTCCAACTTCTCTAATAAATTTTTTTAAAACAACTGATGTGGAGGAGAGAGAAAACCTTAAATTAGAGAGAGAAAGTGAAATTTGGCTTAGAAGTTGGGCCAAAGTTGGACTTAAGTTGTGTCTATATCACAACTCTTGGGTTTATGATCTTCTATGACTTGAAATCCTCGTATAGTTCTTCATTATATCACAAAAGTAATGGAATATGATCTTCTCTATTTTAAGTATAGGTGAAAAGGCGGTTAGTAAAAGTTACTAACTACCTCTGCTAACTTTCTATGCGGTTAACAGTTAATAATCATAATAACCGCTAACTGCTTTTTAAAGAAAAAAAATTAAAAATAAAAAAATCAAACGACATCCTTTTTTTTGTAATATGATAATACTTTACTACATACGACATCATTTTTAGATTTTTATATATATGTAAACACAAAAACGACATCGTTTCGTATATTTTTATATGTATAAATAAAATATAAATTATATAATATACACAAAGGTGGTTATTGGTTAGTGCGATTTTAGGTTTTTTCAAAACCTAAAACCGCTAACCGTAACTTCATAGGTAATTAGCGGTTTTTTCTAACCGCTTTCAAAAGCGATTAGCATTTAATACGGTTAGCTAGAGATCCGCATTTTTACCCCTAATTGAACCCATAAATGCTAGTATTTTGGAGTCATCAAGAACTTTTTTATTTCACAAAAGTAACAACGCAAGAAGAAACATAAACAAAAACAAAAACAAATCAATGAAACTTGTTTGATTTCCATGGCCTTTTCTCACCCACTAAAATTAGAGCCACCCGAAAAGAGTTCATAGAATTCCGCAAACAAATCCATATGATTAGCAAAAAAGCACTGCTATCTGCAATAACAAATTAATAAAATATTATGAGAGAAAATTAATTAAGGAAGATGGAAGAAGATAAAGAATGAATGAGAAGATAAAATTAACAAGCTATGTACTACCTCTTCTACCATTTTCGTCGTTCTCTTCCCACTAGTAAAGCCCTCTAGAATTTGATTATAACGTATTAAACCGTTAATGGCAAGCCGATCCTTTAATTGTGTGTGTATATATATATATATATATATCAAATAATGAATGAGAAGCCAAAGAAGTGAACATTATATTTATCGGATGCATTTTATTGCTAATTGTATTTCCTACCTTGATTTTTAGGATATAGTTGTCCACCTTGACTTCCACTTGGAGTCTCTTTAAAGCTTCACGAAGTTCACTGTGATCCTCTACCAACTGCTCGAGCCTCGACACAGTTCCAACCATGTCACTACTGCTACACAATGTATTTCCTCCATCAGCAAACATAAATGGGAAACATGCAGAGGAAAATGTAATTCAACTCCTGCGAAGTTGGCAAAAGAAAAAGATGAAAGAACCTTTGTTCTTCGTAATCTTGATCAAATATTTGCACTAAACGACCATACAATTCTCTGTTGTTGTACTCCTTCACTAACCTCACAAATTCATATGTTTCTCTTAACACGGGCCTAGTGCAAGCAATCAAACAAAGAGTAAATATTATATGTAAAATCAATAGCAGAAAAGTAACGAAAATTCAAGAAAGAAAGAAAGAAAGAACAAATTCTGGAGAGAATTAAAAGAGATGTAGCGGCTCACGGTGGTAAGGCGGCATTGTTAATCGTGCCATGGATGACTTGGTATCGAGGGCCACTCGCGCCAACTGGTTGCATTGTTTTTGCGAGTTACAAGCAGAGACAATGAATCTTTGAGGAAAGAGGTAGGAAGGGAGATTGATTTTGATTTTCGCGTCAATCTTAAACTAACTCCATATATATATATAGGTCATTTGGGCCATTTTAATTTTGGGTCTAGTTGGGCCGGGTCAATCCAATTTCTGACCCTTGGGTTAAACAATTTGTTTGATTCATCAAATGAATGGGTATTAACATTTAAGTTATTAACCTGATCAGAATTAATATATATATATATATATCTGAATTAATTTAAATAAAACGTACCCAAATTACTAATATGAATTCATAATCCAAAATGATATATATTTGCAGCTTAATTGCCCTAAGCGGGTTAGGGTTAATAGGGTCTGTCAAGATGTTATCTTTTACAACATTAGAGAGATAATAATAATAATAAATCTTGTTTGAAATATAATGAAATGTAAAGATTCAAATTCAAATATAGGTAAGGATAAGGACAAGCTCTAATTCTATTAATATAAATGTAAATATTCAAATTAAAAGCGATTTTAAGGGTTTATATATGGCCAAAATGCACTTTTGATAAAAGCTTAAAAATGAAGCTTTTGTCAAAAAGCATTTTTGACTTAAAAACTCTATTTCTCAAATACAATTCTAAACATGCTCTTAGAATGCAAAAAGAAATACAAACAAAATGATGCTAACCCATAAGAAATAATAGATCAATATTAATGGACTTGTTCAAGAAAGCTTTGAGAAAGCCTTCATCTCCAAAACACATTAAACTATATTTTAAAAAATATATATAGTCTTATTATTGATAGATTCTCCTTTAATTAAAAGAAAAATTACATAGAAAAAAATAAATAAAAATTCAACTAGGACTTTAATTTATCTAAGCAACCACCTAGCTAGGACTAAGACTCTATTAAGAAGGAACTTTCTATACTTGGAGATCCTTTTCTCAGTCACTGACAAGGATAGAGAAATCCAAGAATAAATCTTCATGATCATGCACCAAGAAGCACGGCTATCTGCAATAACAAATTAACCAATTAGATATGCGAGAAACTTGATAGCACTAGACACCCAATTTCAAGCAAATCTACTGCTTCTATTTCCTACGTTTGAGTTTGTTCGCGGTTTGCTGCCTTTTGGAGATTAATTAAACCTAGATGAAGTTCATTGTAATCCTCAATCAACTTCTCAAGCCTCACGAACCTCTGTTTTTCTGGATCATTCTTACACAATATACAATGCATCAACCGCTCAAGCCTCGCAAACATCTGTGTTTCCAATTCGCCCCTACACAATACACAATGTATATATATAGCTCGATATTGGATTAGAGGAAATTCCTTCAATTTAGCCTATATATCATATATGCATGGAGATTTTGATATTATAATAAACGTTTGAAGGAAATTTCTTGAGATTGCTTCTTAGACGTTCAAAGGATACTTAAGTACTATTTTATAGAATTAGTTGGAATAAATTCTTCTAATCCCGTTTAGAGAAAAACCCTATTCTACTTATAAGTAACATATTATATATATTAAATAAAATTATATATAATATGTTTAAGTAACAAAGATATACAGAATAAATAAAAAGGAAGAACCTTTGTTCTACGTACGTACCCTAGAAGTATTTCCAGAAAATGATCATATACTTCTCGGTTGTACCCTTCCACTAACTTCAAAAAATTAGACACTTGCCTTTGCAGGGACCTAGTGCAATGAATCAAACAAAGAATACATATGCGTAAATTCAATAACAGAAAAATAATTAATAAACAAAAATTAAAGAAAGAAAGAAAGAAATATAGAGAAGAAGATCATATATATCGATATATGTAGAGGCTCACATCACCGGTGGGGGGCCGTTAACCACGCCACGGCTGGCTTGGCATCGGGGGGGACATTTCCTCATTTTTGTGAGCTAGGGAGATTGATTGTGAGTTGATGAAGTTGGCGCGTCATCCATATATACATGCACGGAGGCTACTATTGGAATTGAATTACAAGAGCCGTAGAAGACATTGATGAATAAATCACCACTAGAGAAGTAATTATAGAGTTTTATGTGGATTAGATATCTTGTACGTAGGATTTGTTGTTGTAGACCTGTAGTCTAGTTTACCTTTTGAGCGGTGAGGTGTTAGAATTCTGTATGAATTGGATATAACAATTATCACTTCTAAAATATGGATAAATATAATAAGGTGATAAATACAAGAAAATCAACATAAAAACTCAATCCAGACAGAACTCTTAACACCTCATAGAGATTATGTCAACAATTAATTAAAGAAAAATGTTTGTTATTTTGAAGTGAAATGTTCTTTTAATTAATTTATTAAGTTTTATATATTTATATTTTTTTATTAAGAGTGACGTGTGTTATCATTTTATCAGTGCCGACATAACACACTAAAGGAATCTGTAAAGTATTTTGACAGAATTTGACTGGAATGACTAAATTATTATTTTGACCAACCTCGAGAACCTTTGAAATTATTTTTTATATCGAATAAAGCGATTTGTAATTTAAACTAACCACGAAAACCAATTTTGCATTTATCCTATGAACTAATAATTCTGACATAGTAAAAAAAATTATAAAAATTTAAAATTTAAAAAAAAAAAAAAAAAGGAAGAGAGCATGAGAAATTCTGTAGACAAAAGATAAGAAAGTCATTGAGAATTTGAGATTGATATAATGATATGGAAATGGGATTGGCTTGAAACAAGTCCACATATATTGATAGCTTGGTCTTGGGCCTTTTTCGTTTTGGGCCCATTAGATCTTATGATAATAGGCTTGCAAAAACATATCCTTTAAAACAAAAAATTAAAAAATAATTAAAATGGTGAAAGGGAATAGTGGGAGAAAATTCCCAACCTCGTCGGTTGTGGTGGGGTTTCCTAATGAGCCACCCCACAACTCTCACTCTACAAAAAATTATTAAATCATAAGCGTGTTTTAAGTAAATTTCTTTATGTTAATCATTTAATATATTAACATATTTTCTACTTTTTTCTGTTTTATTGTATATTGAGAATCTTATAATTGAAAAAAAAAAAAAAAAAAAAAAACCTTCCGCCACCTACTGGCACTATTGTTCTCAGGCTACATTAGATCTGATGATGGCTACTTAACTAATTTAATAATAGGAATGGACAAAAGACTCTCACTATATATTAATCTGAATAATTAAACTAAAATAATTATAATTATAAAATAAAATCATCCCACGTAGAAGACAAAGCAAAGGAAGCAAAGGACCAACACATGATCACTCTTGTCTGCATTAAAGCTTTAACATCATGGTACCTACCATTGTGTACACAATACAATATGGTACAAAATAATTTCAATGATGGTGATATGGTCCACCGTCTGCCAGTACCCCCCCCCCCCCCCCCAAATCATGTAAACCGTGGGCGATTCTTACTTTTCTTTAATTCTAAGTCACCCACCTTTTTCCTTTCCATTTTTTATTTATTGATTTATTTAAAATAAATAAAAAAATTTGTGAGCAAGTCACTCATCTATGAGTTAGATTTGCTGTTTATTTAAGGTTTAAAGAAGTGTGCTAATGTTAATGATGTTAGAGAAAGATGTTGCCAAAATTACATGTAATTTGGACAGTTTTATAGAAAAATGGATTGTGCAGTTCATTTGTTTCGGACATGTGAACTTTGTACCCTAATTGTATAGGAATAAGCAGTCTCGATCTATATCTTAAACTATACGAAATAAGTAAATTTCCAACTGAGATTCCCAATCCGGTGATATCTAGCTATGAGCCAAAGAATGTGTTTTGTTTTGTAAGGATGCTCCTTATCCCCTTATATACGGTCCATAACTTGTATTTTCCTTGGAGATCATGTTATCTGTCGCTCCACATGTAAGCAAAATGCACATGGGCTGATGGGGTTGGGTGCATCCAAACTGTGGACTTGAGAGAGAGAGAGATTAGGGTAATGGGGAATGGACTTTAGATGAGACTAATTCTAGAGACATTTATCACATTCTTTTTGCTTCTTTCACATTCCCATGTGGTCTACCTTCTCTATTGAACAGGCTCCACCTCAATGGTCAGCAACCATGACATTCACCCCCTACCTTAATTTAGACCAAGATATCATACCAAGTAACTACTAGGTGCATTAAAGTTCTGTCCAACTCGTTTACAAAGATAAAAATTTTCTTCCAACTAAATCACCAGAGAAAATTTCTTTCAATTCAATATATTAAAGGGAAAAATTTACTTTACCCCTTTGAAGTTTCAGGGATTTTTCAATTTTAACCCTAAAGTTTTAAAATTGGCAATTTACCTCATTGAAGTTTCAAAAAGTGGCAATTTAAACACTCTGTCGAAAAATTTTAACGTAGGGTTTAAATTGTCACTTTTTGAAACTTCAAGAGGGTAAATTGCCAATTTTGAAACTTTAGGGTTAAAATTGAAAAATCCCTGAAACTTCAAGGGGTAAAATAAAATTTTCCCTATATTAAATTAGCATTCAAAACAAATTTCTAACCGAAAAATAATAATAATAATAATAAATCATAATACTATAGGTTACTTTCGAAGCAAAATCAACATTAATGTGGGCATCATTTAGGTCAAACACAACGTAAAATAAGGAGTTGAATCTGTCTTAATAACCGATTGATGACCATCATTGAATGCCAATTAAGGAACCTTCTTGGGTCAACATGTTAGTTAGTGTCATGATGGTCTGATACTCCAATCTTTTCACACCACACCCCAAGTCCTTGTTCAATGTTCCTTGGGGGTAAGTGATCTTTTGTTGCCTAACATAGCTTAGAGTTGTTGTTGAGAGAAATGATAGATGTTCTAGTTTCAGGAATCAGATCATGAATTATTCACTCAGAAAAAGGGACCATTGAATTATGTACCCACAGACAAGTTTAGTGCGTTGCCTAGTTTCCTGTTGAAAATAGTGGGACAGTTAATTAGGATGAAACAGTAGTGATCGAGTTACTCTTTGCAGTTGGTGTGTTGGGTTTTACGACCCATCAGAACTTGTGAACTTAGGCTTGACAAAGGCAGCAGTTCCAAGTTCCAACCAATTTGATCTGTTTTGCGCGCATTGCCAAATTATTCAAAGTTGGTTTGGTTGCTTTGTTCTAGTGTACTTGTTTTCTTTTATCTTCATGAATGATTGCTGGCCGGCTGCCCGGCAAAACTTTTCACCAACTGAGCCTTTTTTTCCTCGCGAATTAATAAAGCTCTTTGGAAACTCCCTTTCATGGTTAAAGGTGTTCTGGTAGGTGAGGAGGATGAGAATTGAGACCCACCCACATTTTGAGTAGGTTCAACTAAACTTAACTGATCTCAACTATCTCATTATGCTTAATTATGGCATCATATTTGGCTTAGGGGAGTCTAATATTTCTCTCCCCATTTATTTATGTTTATATTTTCACAAATGTGATGAATGAGAGAATCTAAATTTTCGGGAATGTGACTAAATTCACAATCGAGAATGATTAGAGCCCCGCCCTCTATCCTTTCTCTTCTTTATTCTTTCTCCCATTTTATTTTTCCCTTTTCATCTCCTTCCCCTTTCTCCTTGCCGGTCTCCACCCGCCCTAGTCGGCCAAACGATTTCTGAAATTGTCCTCCCCCCGCCCTCGGGCGCCCGGGGCGGTTGGACATAACTATGGGGAAGAAATAAAGGTTAAATGCCAGAGGAAAATCAAGCTTACCTCATAATGGAAAATGCCACATTAACAAATCTTAACTCATGCTGCTACCAACTCTGCTGTTTGATTTGAGTCTTGGGCCACAAGTTGTCTGTCTCGTACTCTCATAGAAAGTTTACTTTCTCTGAAGATTAGCATCAATAATTACTGCCACTGGAGCTAGTTAAGGCTTTTTATCATGTGAAGCAACACTGTTAATTTTCATTAATTCACTTCTACTTTATGTCGGTATGTGTCATCAATTTACAAGTAAGATATCCAAATAGTTAATTTCTTTCCCAATTTCAAAAGCTATGCAATACCTAATTTTTATGGGGGCGTCTTCCAATTTAATGAAACAACTTGAGAAATTAATTATTGGATGTGGCTCTCCTCTCCAAGTGATATCTGTACGTACCACCACATATTTTTGGTGAAAAGTCCTTTTCATTATAGCACATAAGCACAAATCAACATTAATCAATTGCAAATAATCGATTTAAAAAAAATAAAAAAAAAATTGCAAAGAATCAATGTAAAAATATGGATCTAACATAGTGTTGATATGCGAAAAATCAGTCGGTAGCACACCAAATCCTCAATTAAGAGAACCCGTAGCGAAGATGGAAAGTCAAGTACAAAGTGTCCTGCCGAATTCCAATAGATTACTTTAATGTTTTAAGTCTATAAATTGGATAAGTTAATGCACCTAAGAAATTCACAACGAGAAACCATTTGACTAGATGGATACATACCTTGTGACTGAGAGCCTATTCCCTTCTCTTTTTAGAGTGTTTTTCCACGCTTGATTGGTTAGAGAGAGGATCAATTAATAAGATAATTGATTTAGAGCATGTTTGAGAAATAAAGATTTTAGAAGCTTCATTTTTAAGCTCCTCAAATGCACACCTAAACAAACCCTTAATTCAGCCACATCCATTAGGTGAATGTGCATTAGCCCCAAAGAATAAGGGTACTATATTACGAGTTCAAGTGGCAGTGATTAGGATACTATACACACGACGTCTTTCTATTGCTTGAGAGCTTAACATCTGGCGCATATATATAATATATATATATAAAAGTAAAATATAAATTCTCCCAAATAAACCTAAGATGGAGAGGATGACATTGACCGCAAAATGGCTTCTCAGTGCCACCACAAACACCAACTTAATTATGAAGAAGTAATAATTTGGATTGTACATACTTGAGCAGCTTCATTGCAGGCACTGTTACTTCCATGATAAACCCTACCATACTGCCACGTGACTCCTCAATTGTTGGAGCCAATTACCAGCACTAACTGCCATGTTTATTTCTTCAAAGCCCACATGCTCCCACTCCCAGCACAATCACCGTGCTCCTCCTTGCACCTGAACTTTCTTTCCCCTCTACGCAAAACTACTCGTAGAAATACTTCTATTACCACGGTCGGTCTCGTGGACATTCTGTGAACCCGATTTCTGTATTAAGATGGCAGGTCGCTATTAACTTTGGAAATGGGAAGGCGCTAGCGGACAACATACCGCGAGACAGGCCACTTTATATTAGTCGGTGACGGACAATTATGGACAGAGAAAAAGATCCTCTGCGCCCCATCCCTGGATGAGCTTGCTTTTTTTTTCTTTTTTCTTTTTTTTTTTAACATCTTCACTCAAAAGGAGAAGAGAATTCGAACTACGTTTCATATGAAACGCGTGATTCCAACAGATTGACATGAGGTTGGCTTACTTCTAAAAAAGTCAAGCTATAAGCCTATAACATTCTATCCTGATATCGAGCTCAGGTGAACGTGAGTCCACCTGAGTACCGACTCCCTTAATCATTACATTGGCATTATTTTAAAACATAAAATTAAGCCGTAATTGTGAATTTCCGGAGATGCTTGTTCTCTAAGAAGCATGGATAGCCCACCTTGAGTGAAAGTGCAGAAAAGGAAACCGGAAACCCTATACGGTGCCGTTTTTTCCTTCCTTTGCTTTTCAGTGAAAGTTGCCTTGACCGTATCTCTTTCCTTTCTAAATACTATAAAAAGCAAAGAAACACAGACTGCTCTTTCTCACTGACTCGCACTCCCAAACTAGAAACCGACCAAACGGTAACCACCTCCACCGCCATCTCCGGCAATGTCGTCGGAAATCCAGGAGGCTCCACCTCCAAAACCGTAGCTCCGAAATCCGACCCCGAGAAGCCAACACAATGTCACAAAACCTCAAGCACCGGGTCTTCACGTGCCTCACCAAGCTCTCCGACCGGGACACACACTCCATAGCCGCGTCCGAACTCGAATCTATCGCCCGGACCCTCGACCCGACGCAATTCACCACTTTCCTCTCGTGCATTCAGTCCACTGACCCGTCCGACAAGTCCCAGGTGCGCAAACAATGCGTGAGCCTCTTGGCGGTCCTTTCGGAGACTCACGGAAACACGCTCTATCCGTATCTCTCCAAAATGCTCTCCTCCGTCACGCGCCGCCTCCGTGACCCGGACTCCTCGGTCCGATCCGCCTGCGTGAACTCCGTCGCGGCTCTGTCCTCGCACGTCACGAAGCCTCCTTTCGTCTCGTTTCTGAAGCCCCTCGCCGACGCGCTCTTCACGGAGCAGGACCCCAACGCGCAGATCGGAGCGGCTCTGTGCTTGGCCTCGGCGATCGACGCCGCTCCGGATCCGGACCCGGCAAGGCTGGCGAGGTTGTTGCCGAGGTTCGAGAAGCTCTTGAAATGCGAGAGCTTCAAGGCGAAGGCGGCGCTCTTGGCTCTGATTTGTAGCGTTGTGAGCGTCGGTGCGGCGTCATTTAACGGGGCGCTGAGGAACTTGGTCCCTTGTCTGGTGGAGTTCTTGAGCAACGACGATTGGACGGCGAGGAAAGCAGCGGCGGAGGCGCTACTGAGTTTGGCGGTGGTGGAGAGGGATTCGCTGCAGGAGTATAAGCCTGGCTGTGTGAAGGTCTTCGAGAGTCGTCGATACGACAAGGTCTTTTCATTTTTCCCTAATTATTATAATAAATTACTATTTTTGTTATTCTAGTTTCTGGTGTATATTTAGTAACTTCTAGGTTGGATCGATCAATATTATACCAAATCGAGAACCGTTGATAGGACGTTGTCTACGGTTGACACTACGCCTTGTCATGTATGCCAAATATAAAGAAATTTGATTATTTTTATAAATAAATTAAGACCGCTGCTGTTTCATATCCTATTGATGTGAAATTTGGCATATGTGAGAACTGAGAAGAGGGGGAAATAGGATCCCATTTATAATTTTATTTTGTTGAATTTAACAGGTATTCGATGTCATATAATTTAAAATTTTAATAATATGGACTACGAATTGAATATTTTCATTGTAGATGATCCAGTCGACAATAAAATATTGATCCATTGAAAAATAATAAATTATATAACATTTACCAAGGGTCATACGACTCATACCATGTGAAGGTAGGTAACACGGCCTTGTAATAATTTTGGAATATGAATTGAGATTTTTTTTTTTTTTTCCCCTTATGGGTGTAGGTGAAGGCTGTGCGGGAGGTTATGAATCAAATGTTGGAGGCATGGAAGCAGATTCCTGATGTTTCGGATGAGGCATCACCACCACCGCACTCGGAATCTTCTTCAAAAGGTTTTGAGTTTTTTTTTTTTTTTTTAATGTTTAATATTTGCTTGCAATTGGTTGGAATTTTAGTATTTTACCATCAATAACCGAGCAGAGGAGAAAGAAAAGTTGATGATCAATAGATATTGCATGTCTTAGAGATTGAAGTGTTGTTGTAGTCGATCGTGTAGCTTTTGGACTAGGTTAGGATTTTAACTGATGAAAGAGGTGTTGAAAATTTTCATTTGGGTGCATGATCAGATTAATGATTCGTCATTTACTTGAAGGATTTTGATGGTCATTGGGGTTATTTTAGTTCTATCATTAGGCTGAAATTTGTTTATCTACTTTCTGTTGTTGGTATTGCTCATGACATTTATTTTTTGACATTTTCTGATGTTGATCATATCATTCTCTTTGTGGATTTTTCTTTTTATTATGAGCACAGAGAATGCGAGTGATGGACGCCATCCACCTGGGTCCAAAAATTCTTGCATTGCTGGTTCTAAAGCTCCTCAACAGAGGAAAAACCCCATCCTTACTAGCCGGTTAATGCCAACAGATCATTCATCTGCTACAGGTGCTAGGAAGAGAAGTCCTTTGCAGAGCAACAAGAAGAAAATAGAGCACCCAATTTTCCGGAAGCTGGACTGCAAGAGGTCTTCAGACTGGAAAGTTGAGATTACAGTGCCTAATGTTTCTGGGCCTTCAGAGGCTGATTACAGGGAAGGAGATGAGAATGTCCCTGAGGGCAGGAATACCGAGAAAAATAGGTTATCCAAGCCCGAAACAAAACGGTCGCTCTTCGGTAAGAACTCTGATGATAAGATGCACAAGTTTGGTGGGTACAAGAATGGATCTCGTGTGGTTCCATGCCATGAGGAGACCCCAGAATCCCCTGTTGTTGTCAGTAATGTTACTGATTCCCATGGGAACCACAAAGAGAGTGAGGATTTATCTTTAATCCGCAACCAGCTTTTTCAAATTGAAAAGCAGCAATCTAGTCTACTAGATCTACTGCAGGTTTGTGTCTGTGCTTGAAAATCGAGCTAATGAATTTGTCATTGTTGATTGTACCAATATATCTGTTTTTCTCGTTTAAACTATTATTTGCAAATTTTTCTTCATGCTGTTGGACATACCCTAGGAACCCTACTGACAAATAATGTTTGGCTTCTTAATTTGACATTATTTGGTGAATCCCTTTCTTTATGACATCCAGGTATTAAAATAAAGTTCCATTTATCTACATTATACGAGCTTAAGCTTTCAGCAAAGTGCTACATTATATGAGCTTAAGCTTTTGTAGAACCATCCGCATGAGCAACTTCATTTTCCTCACCTCATCATCCTTCTTGTGTGCCTGAACATAATTCATTGTATTTGTTGCCTTGCAAGAAATTGTGGGGCTTGCTCCTTGCGAGTTATGATTATGATTCCATGCTTCTAATCTTTACTATTTACAACTTCTTTTCCGCTCTTACTGTTATGCTTTTTCTGAGCTCTTCTCTTCTTTTCTCCTGAGCCACTCTTACTGTTAAGTTAGGAATAAAAGAGCTAGTTTCATGATATTTCATGGACAAAGTTTAGGTTTCTTTAATCTTTCATTTATAACTCTGAATCAATGTCATTATCTATAACTGGACTCTGAAGATGATATTGGATAATTTATGAATTTCAGTCTAATTATGCATGCCACAGATGCGTGTGCGCACGTTCACTCTCTCATACACAGTTAGAGGCTTGAAGTTATAGATGATCCACCATAAAATGCACAAATAGCTTTAGTGGGCTGCTCTCTGGAATAAGGAGAAAAGAGAACTGATTATGGGGCAGAATTTTGCAGTCTTTGTGCATGGATCAAATTTGACGTTTGACTTAATCTGGATAAACCTAGATTTTATTTTGTTTAAGGTTCAAATCATTCCAGAGAAAGTGTAAACGCTTTAGCATTCTACCTTAAAGTTTACCTGTAATGAGCTATACCAAAAGTCAGAAATTGATACAGATTAATGCCATTTTTTACTGTGGAAACCTACAAGAGCGGACAATTTTACTGGAACAGTGCATTATTTGCTTATCCCGACTCTTGTAGGCACAATGTTTAAGGGTAGTTGATACTCGTAAATGTGTTATATTCTCGTGTATATACTGTTGAATGTTGATAATGAAGTTTATGAAGGCTGCTTCTCAGCTTTCTGACTTTCTTCTCTTGCATTAGAGATTCATTGGGAGCTCACAAAATGGAATGCGTGCCTTGGAGACACGTGTGCATGGCCTAGAGTTGGCACTAGATGAGATCTCATATGATCTGGCTGTAACAAGTGGGAGGATGACTAACACTGACTCCTTCAGCACCAAATGTTGCCTGTTATCGGGTGCTGATTTCTTTAGCTCCAAGTTCTGGAGAAAGACAGAAGGTCGTTATTCATCCTCGAGACTTTCTGCTTCCAATGTTACCCCATCGGTGCCTGCCATGAACTACAGAGCTGATAAGAATGGCAATGCTGAAATGTTAAAGTCAGAGAATCGCAGGCTTCGGCTACAGGGTGGTGGTGGATTCATTGTGAATCCACTAGCGGAGATTCAGAGTGATTCAAGGGGTATCTCAGAGGTGTCACATCACTAGTCAATGGAAAACAACAACAGGTATTGCACAACTTGGCTCCTTCCCAGATTGCAATTTTATCTTCTTTTTTTCAAGATAGAACTCCCCACACAACTTGTCCCATCCTTAGCAATTTAAGCAGTTATTGTGAGAAAGCTTATATGGGACCTATTTGGCTTAGGTAGGTGGTTGGGCAGCCCAAAACTTATTTGGGTAAGTAGATCCCATATAAGCCCTCTCACAATCACAATCTGGTGGGTTGAAGGATGGGTGGTTCCTGGTCATAATTCTTGGGGTGTCTTGTTGTGGCCTTGTGGGAAATCATGGAATTAGGTCATATGGTTTCAACTTTATGTTGAGTAGGGAGCAAACTTCATAAACATTTGCAAATTTGTTATGCTTTCCGTAAGATTAGTACCAACTTTTTCTACAGCACATTGGATGCCCCTTTCTAAGAAATTTCTTAGTAAGCCTTTTTTGTTTGTAACATCACTCACTGTAGGGGTCATAAGTATCATCTACTGTCACTCTTTGATTTGAACCATTGCGAGATCAAATATGCTTTTCTAATTTTAATTACAATAACAACAAGAATACTAACAAACAAAAAAAAAAACTACAGTAACAACAAGAACAAGAATTGGCACTGCCCTGCAAATAGAATTTCCTTCTGTTACAATTTGTTTCCTTTCTCAAGTCAAGCATTTGATTGCAACTTCTCATTTCCTGTTTGGCAGATCTGATGCATAGTTTGAGCCGAAACTTTGAGTTTCCTCCAATTCTAATTTCACCTTGGTGAAGAAACAACCTCGAATGAGCAAGAGGTGTGAAGATGATCACTGCATGGTCTATATTTGGCTTGTCAAGTAGCCTATTGCAAATTATGTGATGGACGCAGTTCTCTTTTATGCCATCACCTATAGAATGGTCTCATTATACTGTTGGAAAAGCTAAAAAGTAGCTGATTCACTCGAAAAAAGTCATAACCTGGTGGCTGCATTCATTTTCTTTTTGATTCTTTTTTCTACTAAAATTGAGAACTCGCTATGAGAGAGCTTCCACAAAGTGCCACCATCATGATATAGACTATAGAGGGTGAAATGTGTATAGAGGAGTAGAGTTTATTTTCCTTTTTGTTGAAAGTCGTTCTCTTTGTATTGGTTCTTAATTACTTGACCTGAAAAGGCAGTGAGGATGTGGATACTATTATGATGAGCATGCCTATATGGTTTGAGTTTTTACCTATCCTTCTGTATCATTACTCTTCCTCTTTTCTTTCTTTTCCTTGTATTTAAAGTTTAGCTCATTAATGGGCATAAAGATCAATGATGATTAATTAGCACGAAAGCATAAAGGAGGCCTCACGAGCAGTGGAACAATTTGAATCATATCAAAGCTTGTTTCTTTTACCCGTATGAAATTTCGCAACCCCAGCCTGTTTTTGATCGGCACAACCCAGAATCTGTTTGATTAGTTTTCAGGTTGGCAAGTGCAGGGAGCCTTACTAGTTTGGATCGGTATGTTCTCACTGCCATGTCACTCAAAAAAAAAGAATTGCACAAACCTGTCAATTGTCACCCTCAACTACCACATTACAGAGCGGTGCAACCAATAACCATCAACGAGGTTCGGTAGATGTAAATGACCACGACCCCCTTACCCTAAGAGAGTGATCAGTTACCCATGAAAAAGGTTAGGCAAATTTTCGAAGTGGTGCAACCATTCCGGCGATTCGATAGATGTGACTGATCACCACCCCTTGCCCCAAGAGAGTGATCAGCCACCCACGAGAGAGGTTGGACAAATTTTTTTTTTTTTTTTTGGCTGACGTGCAAAAACATATTTGATGGAGCAACTTCGGACATATTTTCGCGACAAGCAAATTACCCAATGGTGTATATTTGCCTAGGGCCTTGGGCAGCCAACAATTGATATTGGTTATCAAAGTTATGATCTGATGTGGGGTAACAACTCACAATTTAAAAGAACGAAAAAAAAAATATTGACTAATTTAAAAGCAAGAACCAGTGGAATAGATCGCCAAGATGCATAACCTGAGGTGCCAATTATTGAGAAAACCCTCCTCAAGCCCTCATGCAATTTCTGTTGATCTAAGAGTCCTAGCAGTGGTATTTGTGCAAGGCAAGAGAAAATAAATAAAATAAAATAATAAAACAGAAACAAAAGCACATGCATCCAAGGTAAACCAAAATAGTGTTCAGTTCAAGAGAAAATTGTACCAAGTGGCTATTTCCAAATAACAAAGATCTCCACAAAATTTGGAAAGTTAATCCAAGTGGTTGAGGCTTGTCGGCCAGACATTTAACTTTATCAGATGAAACAATATAGAGTGAATATGATGAATGTTGACATTGTACATTCAAGGACACAAAAAGGTAACATATAGGATTCAAGACGACAGCAAAAATTCAAGTCATGGGGCTTGCTCATTGGAGCCTTGCTTCTCGATTTTCTGCAGAAAAAATGCCAAGTCTCGGTTAGAAAGCTGTCGTTAGAAGTAATTTGACAGGAATAACTTGAGAATATTCTAGGCTAAAAGATTATGCACTAGAATAAAATCACATTTTTCTTGGAAAACTAAATGTAATATAGTATAACAGCTATCAAAATTTTCTAAATAGCAATCTCAAATAGAATCCCACATATTCAAAAATGATTAAGTTGATAACACCAGAAAAAGTAGCTTATATGCGATGGGGTGATCTAACACAATGTTTCCACCGCTGCATAGATTTATGGCTCAACAACAGTGCACATGTACTCCTCACTCTAACAACTTTACAATTAAATTTTTTTTTTTTTCCTATTGGTAAGTTACACACTACATAATGGTCTTGAATCCACAACCTCACCCTCTATTCCAAATGAAATCTCCTCCACAAATAGAGTGGAGGATAAGGTAACATGTTCAATCCTGTATGGGTGCATAAGCTGTATTTATCTATAAAAAATTCCGAAATAAGTAACCTGCCTCTTCCTTTTTTTTAAGTACTGCCAGATGGCCTTGATAAATATTAAGAATTTAACCAAAATAATTCTGATTATTGGCGCAGCAAAGGAAATGTACAGAACCAGATATTAGAAAATGGATAGCAGCAGAATATATACTCAGAAATAAACAAACGAAAGAAAGAAGATCGTATGTGGTTCTGTAATCCATAATCAGCAAGCTACTACAACCTAAGCCTCCAACCTCTTAACAATAGGATAGATATATTAGAGGTGAGCATCAAAAACCAGGAGAGACCAGCAAGTTTATTATTCTATAATCAGCACGCTAGCAACAAGGGTTTCCAACTTCTTACGATCACCTGAGATTTAGGATGCTTGATCATGTAATTTTTTCTTACCACTTTTGCATGAGAATTATATTGCGAGAGGATTCATTAGATAGTTTAATGAATACAAAATTGTTGCATCAACATAACAAACAATCAACTCCACTTAAACAAATTAGTTGTTCTAAAGTAAGACATCTAAGTGTATCAACGAAACTGCCTATATCCTCTGCTTCCAAATTCCTAGGTATTCTGGTATCCAACTGCTCTTTCATGCTACAATTAAAAGGATTGAACAAATTTGTTCGTCCATCTTTCGAAGCCATAGGCATTCTTGGCCATGACTTTAATTCAGGGCTACTACTTCACATTCTGTTCTTTTCATAATTCATATAAACAGTAGATTATCTGGATGATATTTTCAGATATCTAACAAATATAACGATTGCACATGCTCCACATCGTTTTCCAAATAAAAATTAAATTATATATATATAAAGCTCCTGCATAAACTCTATCGCATGCTAACATATGACAATCTTCAGAAACACTTCCTGTTCTTACATTGATCAAACATCACATATTCGAAACAGAAACCATGTGTTAATGGCAATCAAGTCTTAACATATTGAGTAGAGCAAGTACATGGACAGGCTATGCATATATCAGCCAAATGCAACATGCCAACAACCCCACCGTTTTCATGTTATGTTAGTTACATTACATATTTATCTTCTTAAACCCCTAAAGCATGTAAATTTCAATAATGAATAAAGCAAAGAATGGATTGCTGAAGAAAATTAGGACAAATCATAAAAGGGTCACCCGAATGTCAAAAAATAAATTGGATCTTTTTGAATCCTTGAGTGGACATTGAGGCCTTCACACAGAATGTTTACAAATTGTCCAAAACTTATACAAGTACCACCAATCAACAACCAAATATAACAGCACCTTCACTTCCAAAATTGTGAAAAAAGCAATCTTATGCAACAGAAATATATCGGAGATAGCACAATAAACGAATATAAGCAACTGGGTGAGCTACCAATCAATCAACCAGTAAATGAGAAACCCAGAACCAAAAAGAGAAAAAGAAAGAAAGAAAGAAAACAACAAAAGGGTACGCACGGATTGAGCGTTGTGCCAGGCAAGGCCTCGGTAGACGTTGAAAGAGAAACTGGCTGTGAGGTAAATGGTGGTGACGCCGAGACCCGCCGTGAAAGCCTTGAATGCCCAATCTCCTGCCTTACTCGCTATCCCCATCTCTCCCTGTGTTGCTCCGCTTCTCTATTTCAGTCTTTCTTCGCGGTTCGTACTTTTCTTCGTCTTTGCCCCGTCTCACTCAGAAGGCAGCAACATAAGAAAATGGGAACATCCCCCCTTTTGGCTACCACAGGCAAGGCTTTTTTTTTTTTAATTTATTTTTATAAATAACTTTGCTGAAAATTTATCATAATTTTGAAATTATTAAAAAATGCACGTTAATTTTTAAATCGATGGTCGACTTCAGTTGGTTTTAATTAATGATAAAATCCATACCAATCAAAATTATTATAGGTTCTTAAATAGGTTTAAAAATTAAATTTTTTTCACAAAAAATATGAACAAAGTATTGACACGGCAAAATCTAAAGCTTGAAATTTGAGAAAAAAAAAATTAAAGCTAACCCAAATGGTGGTGAATCGCTGATTTGGTATGCGTTACGAAAAATAGTTATTTAATTTATTAGTATATGAAAAATTATTAAAAAAATTGTTCTATCAAAATTGAAAAAATATCACCCCATAAAATAATTAAATTTTAGTATAATTTGAACTATTCAAAAAAAAAAATTGTAAAATTATATGTTATCCCATTTTCACTAGTTTTGTAAGTTGTAACGAAGGTGAAAATCAGAAAATGTCCTGGTACTGATAGCAGTAGTTCACACACATTGGAGCTTCAGATATCGTTTCCTAGAAACTTTCTTCCTCGGACAAAACATTGCCTTGTGTTCTGCTCTTACAAATGGAAGTTCAATAGGGTGGATGATGTTCCAACAGTAGAAGATAGAGTAGATTGGATCCCATTCTTGGAATCCTCTTATTCTATTCTTGGTCATCAACATTTCAGAATACATGACAGCTAAAAAACATTTTAATTTGTTAACTCCATGTATGACAGTTTAGAAAAAAGATGAGTTTTTTTTTTTTTTTGGAAATGGAAAAAGATAAGAGATTTTAAGCAAGGTAAACCCCTACTCAAATTCCAATGAGTGCTTCAAAGCCTCATTGAATTGCTCCTCTGTTGAACAAATTAGAGCCTTTTTTGCACCCTCAAAAGGTTGAGTTATAGTCCATAATTCAAGAATATTCATAGGAACCTGTTAGGTAGAAATTGTAACGTGATCATTCAAATAGAATTGACCCAAAATGGACAACAATGCCAATTGCAATTTAAGCTATTAAACTTTTGATATTATGCAAAAGAGTAAGATCAGAGAAAGATGGCAATACTGATATAACTTAATGGATAAATTATGCTCATGCATTATTCAGGGATCTACAGCTCTTCCTTGATAAGGCTACTGCCTGTTTGTCTAATTTTTTTTACCAAACACCTCTCCAAAATTATACTGCAGCAGGACTGTATTTGATTTCCACTCAAGTCAATATCCTTGCATATGTCGATTGCCAGATCTACTGCCACCACTTCTTCTCCGATAAAGATATAAGCTGTGGAAAAAAAAAATGCAGAAATATGTAACCCCATAGGCATAACTCTGAAACTACCACGTAATTCTTATCACACCACTGAACCACATAAATATCACGAGGAATAAAACAGCAACAGGAATGTTACGGCCATACAAGGAGCTTCATTCAAGCTTTCATTACAAGAAGTTGGGCAAGCAGCACAGTTCTCACATTACAACCAGCAGAAGATTTGCCTTTTCCTTATTGCTTCTTCGAATTCAGGCTTCTGAACTTAAGATTAATCTGGTTTCCAAAACTTGATAGAAAATTGTTCCCGAGTACTCTAAATTTCATCATCAGTTTTGCACTCATATTGATTGACACTATAAACATGTTTTTAGGCACGCCACATTAATAGCATACACATTGAACTGCACAGTTATCCTACTGCTTCAAGCCACATAGTAGCATGATCTATATATGTCAACAAGGGCTGACCTAAGTTGGTAGTTAGGGGGTCTTCGGCAACCCCAAGTTTTAATAACTCCTATAAAAACATTATTTTCTATAACTGGGCCCGTCAATGTTAACTTTTCACCTCCGAGATGATTTCAGCTTTCTACTCTATTACTCTAATACTCTTATGTCAAATGAATTTTAAAAATGGATGGCCTCACCAACACACTATTTGTTTTGGAGCAAAACAATGAAGCAAAGGTTATGACTTTTAAAAAACACAAGTACAGTGTACATAATTTGATTTGATTCGCCAAATCTTCACACTGCAAAAGGGGCAAGCAGTGTTTTGTAACAATTTTTCTCCTCGGTTACTCTCAAATCTCTCTCAACTCTCGATCTTGCCCAGGAAAAAGAGAAAGCTGTTTGTGGAAATCGCTCAGACATCAAAAAGCCGGGCTCCCCACACGGTCACAACCCGACACCCGAAATCGCTCAGAAATCTAGTTGTCTGCTTTGGGAAGCTTGAAGCTTCACTCATGGCAGCTGCTCTCACAACCAGATAGAGCTTAAAAAAAAGTATGCAACACTTTTGTGGAAAAAGGTGAGAGAGAGAGAGAGAGAGAGAGAGGAAAATATTGTTTCGTAGCTTCTGCTCTAGCCTTTACTGCTCTTAATCTCTTATAATAATGTATCTTTTTCTTTCTAGTGTTAGGCATTTTCAATGGAATCAAGTCACAGGTCAGAAATCAGAAGCGAGAAGCCCACATCTGGACAATAACCCAACCGTCCACACACCACTGACTACGTTAGATGATTTTATAGACAAGTAACTTGTGTATATAGTTATGACTTATAACTTAGTATGCAATTAAGTTTAAGACTTTTCTACTTTTATTTTACATAAAGGTGCATGCGCACACATATAGAGTGACTATATGTATCTATGTTATCTAAGTAGGTTCGGATCCCCATACAAAAAATTCTGGTTCTGCCCCTGGTCATGTGTTTTCTGTTTTCCTTAGCCTGAAAAGCCCCTAAAGTAACCTTTGTTCTCATTAATATCAATAGCAAGACAACATAAATTATGTATCTCAATTTGGAATACATTAAATAAAAAGAAATAAAATTATAGAACAATCTATATTGCATGCAAGGGATCCAATCCATATTTAGTTATCCAAAGTTTCCTGAGAGTTTCTCAAATTCTATGGAAGTATAGTTTTCTATTTCAAATATAAATGCAGGTTCTGATTATTCTACAATCCAGATTAACTAGAACTCGTTGCTGTTTTTTTTTTAAATGCTATGTAGCTAATATGGAAACTAAACTGTTTCAGTTAAAGATAATTAAACAGTGAACATTTTAGAGCATCCCATGAGTCAAGGAAAAAGAACAATCATAATAGACAAGGTCATTCGCTTAAAGATGGCCTTAAACTACTTAAAACACAACATAGACAGATCATACTAAAGGAGATATCCACATGATAACTATGGTAAGAGCAATTTTCCTTGTTAAATATTCAATCAAATAAGATCTTTGGCAATTGAAAAATCAGACGCATCTGTAAGTTCACATTTGTTGGACAGAGGACTATAGGCTAACCATATAGCATAACTAGGGCCACAGGCAATTTAGTCCCAGGATATGATAAGGAAATCTGAAATTCATAAAATCATTACGCTAAACACAGCTAGATAAACATTAGGGTTCTAGATGTAATTGTCATAGTATTTTTAGGGTTAGCATAAGCATATGCTCACACACAATAAAAAGTGCATGCACGCATAAATATATCTCTAACCTGACGAGCAACCTGTGCTAGCCGCCGACTGTCTCGAGACGATTCTGTTATCAAGCTAGAATTCTGGGGTTCCAGAGAACCATTCTGTTTCTCCCCTGTCTTTCTTTTTGCAGTGCTATTGTCAAGAGATGAATCACCATTGGGGCTGCTTAAAGATTCCTTCTTGCGTTTTCTTCGGAATGTGTACTTGAGAAACCTATTATTTACAGTTTGACTAACTGCATCATTTAAATCTGATGCTTTCAGATCTGAGTTAACTAAGGACTCATCACATGTCTCAACATCTGTTCTGCAACCTTGAACCTCCGAATTCTCTGCAGATAAACTTTCCTGTGTTGTCATATCCAACTTATTTATCAAAGCTGTACCATTGTTCATTGTGTTTCGAACACTACAAGACTTGACAAACTCCGTGTCATTTTGATTCACGTCAACAGATCCTAATTGCACGCCAGTTGCATCCGAGAGTAGCATTGGGACGACAGTGGATACTGGATCCTTTTGACCTTCATTCTCAATTATCTTAGAAATATTTTCTACTGCTCCCTCATTCTTATCAACTGAATCTGGAGAAGTTTTGGAGTTAGAAAGATCAGACGCTTGACACGTTTCCATGACTTGATCAGCAAGAGACCTACATGAGGGAGATCTACCTTTTACGTATCTAGCTGCTCGTTTTCTTTTCCTACAAAAGGACTTAATAATCTGCACATGAATATCACTTCTACTTGCCTGCATCACTTTCACTTCATCTGGGTTCTTCTCTTCTACTCCAAGCATATTCTCAGCCTCATGAGTAGGTATTACACACGGTCCATTACCTTGTTTATATGAGGAAGCTTTACTTTTCTTATATCTAGTGGCTCTTTTTCTTCTTTTTTGGCGAAATGATTTAACAGCCTGCACTTTGATATGACTACCATCAGCATGCATCACTTTCAGCTCATCTTGGTTCTTCTCTTCTACATCAAGCATACTGTCAGCCTTATGAATAGACGTCTTATACAACCCTTTAGCTTCGTCTCCTCTGGTAAATGCTTCATTCTTTGCATCATCTACTTGTCCAGAAAAGGACAACTTTCCATCCAACAGGTACTTCTCAAATGCACGAATTCTCTGGGTGCATCCATTCTTATACAGCTCAGGCTCTTTGCTTCTCATTACTATGGAGGCAAAATAAGGGTTAGGAAGATAGCAATTATCCGTATGCAGGTCATTTGGACTATTGCACTTATTGCCCTCGTATGTCCCATTTGATGTCAACTTCTTCATGGCAGATGTTGTGAGTGGTTGAAGTGGCAAACAAGGCAAAGAAGATGGAGATCCAGAAGTCCTGAGTCTATTCTCTTGTGATATTTCTTCCTGAATAGCAATATCATCCTCTAAATTTTGTTCATCCAAAGGCTGCAGTTGGTTGCTTTTGGTCCCTTTCTCCAATTCAGCCTGCACTTCTCTCAACTCTTCTCTAAGGTCTCTTACTATATCCTCAGCTTCCTGGAGCTGTGCTTCAAGCTCTTCAATTTTCTTCTGTTGACTCAAGGAAGTCAGCTCCGCTTCAGTATCCTGTAAGTATGGCGCAATCATATAATGCCGTATTTTCTTAGCATAGATTCTACAATAATAAGTGCAGATGAAGACAGAGC
Organism: Carpinus fangiana; assembly: GCA_006937295.1. Lineage (NCBI taxonomy): Eukaryota > Viridiplantae > Streptophyta > Magnoliopsida > Fagales > Betulaceae > Carpinus > Carpinus fangiana. The sequence goes on along the minus strand of CM017328.1, from coordinate 3,196,215 downwards.
AAAAAAGTCCTGGGTTTTCTTAGGAAAAGATTCTACGCTGGAAACTTTTAGTGCCAAAAAGACAACATAATGATAGTTAATTGCATTTAAGCTGATGTGAAGAGGAAGCAGCTTCCAGAAACTGGTTTGTGCCTAAATTGTGAACTTGTTACGAATGAGTCAAGAATGAAAATAATTTTGAAGTCTATTAAATTTTATTAGCATCAAAACCCGACTCTTAATTTCAAAGTAGAAACGTGGATGGTTGAACACATGATTGAAATTTCATAAAATTCTTTCCAAGCCCATGTGACAGATTAACTTATTCAACTGATCAAGTCTGTAATGTTTTGCCCAAAGTGGGAGCAGGAAACCAAAAATAGAAGATGATAATCTATATAAAAGTATGGTATTTGATAGTCACTTTATAGGTTTCTCTGAGACAAGTTCCCCATTTTTGCTACTTCTGTGTATATGGTCCATTCCTGACCAAGTTTGCACCAAGAAGCCTCAAGCCATGCTATCTCATGTCAAGCAACACCAAATATGTACATATAGCCACTTTCTTTATTATGCAACAAGAATGAAACAAGACATTGAACCCTAGGAAAAGAACAGTGAAAATTACTCCTGTTTAACCACGCAAATTAATAGCATTAGGAACAAAATGCAAATTACTTTCCTATCAAACTGAAGAAAAATGTATGAGTCTGACTTGCTAAAGACATTGTGCTAAAATCCAACATCAATTGCTAGTCAAGCATACGTTAAAAGAGTCCACTTTCAACTTACAGCAAATTTTAAAGAGAGAAATCATCAGTAACAGAAAATGCGATTTCCCAGTAATACAACCTCAGTCCATCAAGCCCACTAATTTTTTGGGGTTGGAAACTTGGAGAATAGACCATATGACTTCTAAAAACATCACAAACAGACTGAAAGACGATTTTTCTCCTTAAAGAGCGAGATAAATTTAGAATATTTCTAAGCAATCGACGGCACAATTGATACCAAAAACGCAAAAGCAGCCCAAGGAAAATTCAGTAAAGATCAGAACTTTCATCACCAAACAAAGATTCACTCCAAACCCATATCACAAAACACAGCCAGAACAAAACCAAACTAGATATTCACACCGCCACATCAACAGCAAGAAAATCAAAACCAGAACAAAATAAAAAAGCAACCCCATTTCAGAAGAAACCCATTATACCTTAGAATCCAACATCTGTTTGAGCCTCAGAAGCATCCGAAGCGCCTCCTCTTTCGTCGAGACGAGCTCCTGCTGAAACCGAAGCGCTCTCTTCTCCGATACCATAATACGCGCCGCCGCCTCCTTCGCCGTGTTGAGGATTATCTCCGCATAGGCCTTCTTCAAAGCCGTCAATTTCTAACAACAAAACCAAACCACCGAAAATCAACAAAACCCCATTACGAAAAAACTCACAGAAAACCAATGGAGAAAACAGAAATAAGATCAAAATCAAAACCCATTCAAACATTCCACAAAATCAAAATAACCAAAAAAAAAGGTAGTTTGGTGGTGGGGGTGGTGGTCGTGGTGGAGGTTGTGGACTGGTTTCCACAGTTGTGGTGGGTCAGATTCTGATAGTGGTAGTTTCGTAAATTCTACCTCGGAGTCGTCCATTTTCGCTAATGCATAGAAGCCTTTGCTGGTCAGTGGTCTCTGACCAAGGTTGTGAAGTCGAGAAGGGAGGTTGTTCTGTTTTCCCCTTCTTTCTCAGCAGCTTGTCTGTTAGGAACTGAAAGCCCTGCCTCTTTTACCAGATTACCCTCCTTACTTCCTCGTAATCACGCCTCTGCCACCTCCCATGACAAACCGTAACTCCGGTTGCGGTTTTTCGTTTTTGCCCTATGGTTCGCGCTGCGAAGAAGTGGTCCCACACCAACCCCCCCCCACCCCCACGGTAGTGACGTGGACCGGTATTACAATTACACGTGGAGGCTGTACACGTGGCCCGTTGCATGCAAGCAGTTGGGTGAAGTTTTGGATGGGGGAGAACGGTGCCTTGGGAAGCGTGGCGGTGACAGTTCGGCGGTGGCGATTGCGGGCCTAGTCCTACCGTGAGGAAGCGGAACAGAATAGCGTTGTCCCAATCTGGAAACGGTTTTTGGATATTGAGAGGATTTAACAAGGAAGGAGAAAAAAATATAAACACATGTTTGAGGGAGACTCGAGCTGTCAGCTGTCAAACTCGTCAACACTCGAAGACCAAGAACGATAGTGATAGTGTCACAGCCTTGAGGAGTTTCCCACAAAAACAAACCAGTAGAAGCTTTCTTGCTTGCTTCCTATAATAGAGCTTACTTTGAAGTTTGAATGGGACATCCACTAGAGTTTTATATAGAATTGACACATTGAGGAGATTTGCAAGAATTACTAAGATGATTATGAACTTTGTTGCGTGTGGCGGTTAAAACTATCTCCGATGCTTAAATCAATGAAAAAAGACTTTAGGCTAAAAGTTATGGGCTTTGGATGATCTTCTATGGTTAGGTGGACTCAAAAGTAGACAATGTTCTAGGCTTTTTAGTAGTCTTTCGGTATAAGAGCACCAAAAGCCTTCAATAAACGAGTCTTAAGGGCTTTCGGTAATTGAGTATACCAAAATTTATTCGAAGTATTAGGATTCAATCAACTAAGATTCTCCTTGATTTGGTACTAAAATGTAAAAAGTTAATTTAGATAAATATTGCTTTTTGACAATTTAGAGAAATCACTACTTTTTTAATGTATTTTTAATGACATGTTGTTTAATAGAGCATTGCATTAATGATTATGTGATTTTTGGGGTAATTTGTTTAAATAGGCTCATTATGAAATAATCCAATATGCACCTTACCTTGTATTTTATATAATCAATCTATATAATTTAAGAGGGACAAAGTTTTCCTGTAAACTGGGTTGGAGGAGATTCCTCCAACCTAGTCTATAAAAGTGATATGTGTCCCTTAAACATGTGAGATGCACATGTTTTTTAATAGCAGGGATAAAGTTATAATAAATTTTATCAAAAACTCGTGTGCATCTCACATATTATTAAAAAAAGTGACACATGTAACTTTTATAGACTAGGTTGGAGGAGACTCCTCCAACCCAGTTTGGAGGAAAACTTTATCCATTTAAGAGTAGTATCACATACTACACCACTATCTCATCTCTATCGCACTATATTGACACGGTGTTGCCAATCCATCATTAACTTCTTCTTTTAAAAAAAAATAATAATAGTTAATCTAAAAATGGATTAGCAATGTCACACGGGCACATTGAGATATACAATATTACCGATAAGTTAAATGTAATTTGGCTTTTAGATTATAATAAAAAAAAAATTGAAAAAAAAAAAAATGATAAGTGTTTTTGGTGACAACCACATTTGAGAGGTGTTGGTTGTAGGTCAATAAAAAAAAATCATTTTGATTGAAAAGTGCTTCTTAACATTCAAAATTGAAAAGTATTTTCAAAACATAAAATAAACAAAAGAAAAATCAAGAAAACTATTTTGGTGTCTCCATTTCATTTGAAATGGAGAGAATCCTTCTCCGTCTTGTTAGGGGTGGTCGGGTTTTTGTCGTGCCAGGAATGGCGGTACAACAACTTATCTCTATTAATTCATTTTTTGGGTAAAGTCCACTTAACCCCCTCAAACTACCACCCTAATGACAATCTACCTCCCAAATTATCAATTGCGACAATTTACCCCTCAAACTACTAAAATAATGACAATGTACCCCCAATTTTAACAAAATGATGAAATTATCCTTACTAAAATAAAAAGAAAAATGCTAAATTTTTTTTTTTTCAAAATTTTAAGGGTATTTTTGTCGTATTGAAACATTTATAGGGGTAATTTCATCATTTTGCTAGCATTGGGGGCTACATTGTCATTGATTAGGTAGTTTGGGGGGTAAATTGTCATAATTGATAGTTTATGGGGTAAATTGTCATTGGAGTGATAATTTGAGGGGGTTAAGTGGACTTTACCCTTTGTTTATATATATAAATAATGAATAATGGCATAAGGAAGATTAGAGTCCTCTTAAATGTGACGTGTCTTTTAAAATTATAATTGAATTTAAGATAATCGTTATTGAATTTTGATCTATTGGTAATTTTAAATGTCACATCACATTTTAGAAGAATCTAGTATTCCTTATATCATTACTCATAAGTAACATGTCAACCTCTACAATTGAAAAGAGGGAAAAATATATATATAAAATTAAAAAATTAAAAAAAAAAAAAGCCTCATAAACTAACAGCGATTTACGATAGAACCCCACAATGTTCAAAATGTATAAAAAATACCACTTTTATATATATATATATATATATATATTCCTATAATACACTTATTCTTAAAAATAAAAATAAAAATAAAATTAAAAATTAAAAAACAAAAAACCAAACAATTTTTAAAAAAGAAAAAAAAAACCGATGGGCAAATAAAAATAAAAAAAAAAAAAAAAAAAAAGGAATAAACAAATATGTAGCCTTTTTGACACACTTTGGTAGTTTGATGAGCTACTTTAGCACCTTTTGAATATGGTAGAGCTCTTTAAAAAACGGCTGTTAGTTTAAAAGGCTTTTTTATATTTTTTTTTCCTTGAAAAAATGAGTATACATTTTCAAAACATTCTTATATGAAGGTGTGAAAAGCTTTATAGAAATTATTTTGAATTTTATTTTAAAAAAAATTGTTTTGTGTGTTTGCATTTTAATTTTTTAAAAAGTATTTTATACTTTGTATTTTATTTTTTGAAAAGTGGTTTTTATTTTATTTTTAAAACAATTTTGGTTATTATCATCTTCAAAGTGTCATTTTAACAAATGAAAACACTTTCTTTCTTAAAAGACGAAGTTCAATCAACTGTGAATTAAGTATCATAAAACAGAAGTTACTAATTTGAATTTTCCTTACTTTGAACATGTTAGAAAAAAAATTGAAAACAAACGGGGTGACTCAAGCTTCTAATCCTCTCGCTAAATCGTTATTCCTGCTCGTTTTCCCGCTGCAACCATCGAAGCACCGTTCAAAATTCTGTTACCGCCAATCGTTCACGTAATCGCGGGTCGACCAAGAACCAAAGCCCATAACCCGATAACCGTCCCCCACAATATCTATTTTTACCATATCCGGGTATTCTCCCATAAACGCGGGCGTATACGGGGCAAATAACCCGTTTACCTGCCCCAACAAAGCCCGTGTTATCCACAAAGACTCCACGTGTCTTTCTTCAGAGCTAGTTTCAGTTGCACTGTTTCAGCTCTCACTCTCTCCGTCTTCTCTCGTCTTCTCTTCTCTGTAACTTTCCCGTTAAAATTGGATTGAAAATCTTATCATCCACCGAGAAAATTCCACTTGCTTTCTATTTTGGAGCTTCGAATTTTGCTGCAAGAAACCGAGAAAATCCCCCAAACCAATCCACAAACGCTTTCCCAAAGTTCATGCTAACGGAACTACCAAAATGACCGTCTCGCCCTCTCTCTCCCTACCCCACCCTTTGCTCCTCAGACCCAACCCTAAGTCCAACCATTTCACATTCCCAACCAAAAGCCCCCAACTCTCAATCCACCACCGGAGATTCCTCTCCGGCGACCGGAGATTCACCTCTGGGAAAGCCAGGGCCAAGAAGGAGCTCATCCTCGGGAACCCCTCGGTGACGGTGGAGAAGGGCAAGTACAGCTACGACGTGGAGACCCTAATCAACAAGCTCAGCAGCCTTCCACCACGTGGCAGCATCGCGCGGTGTCTAGAGATGTTCAAGAGCAAGCTCTCGCTCAACGACTTCGCGCTGGTCTTCAAGGAGTTCGCTCAGCGCGGAGATTGGCAGCGCTCGCTCCGTCTCTTCAAGTACATGCAGCGCCAGATATGGTGCAAGCCCAACGAGCACATCTACACCATCATGATCAGCCTGCTGGGCCGCGAGGGCTTGCTCGAGAAGTGCCGCGAGGTGTTCGACGAAATGCCCAGCCAGGGCGTGGCAAGGACCGTGTTCTCCTACACCGCGGTGATCAACGCCTACGGGCGTAACGGTCAGTACGAGACTTCGCTTGAACTCCTCGAGAAAATGAAGATGGAAATGATTATGCCGAGCGTATTAACCTATAACACTGTGATAAATGCTTGTGCAAGAGGTGGGTTGGATTGGGAGGGCTTGTTGGGATTGTTTGCGGAGATGAGGCATGAAGGGATACAGCCTGACCTTGTTACGTATAATACTTTGCTTAGTGCTTGTGCTGGTAGGGGTTTAGGCGACGAGGCGGAGATGGTGTTTAGGACTATGAACGAGGGAGGGATAGTTCCCGATATAACCACGTATAATTATCTGGTTGAGACGTTTGGGAAATTGGGTAAGCTCGAGAAGGTCTCAGAGCTTCTTAAGGAAATGGAGTTGGGGGGGAATTTGCCTGATATAATGTCATATAATGTGTTATTAGAGGCGTATGCGCAATTGGGGTCAATCAAAGATGCGATGGGTGTGTTTAGGCAGATGCAGGAGGCGGGGTGTGTGCCAAATGCTGCTACTTATAGTACTTTATTGAATTTGTACGGGAGGAATGGGAGATACGATGATGTTCGTGAGCTTTTTCTCGAGATGAAAGCAAGCAATACGGAGCCGGATGCAGCTACTTATAACATTTTGATACAGGTGTTTGGTGAGGGTGGGTATTTCAAGGAGGTGGTGACTTTGTTTCATGATATGGTGGAGGAGAATGTTGAACCGGATATGGAAACTTATGAGGGGATAATAGTTGCTTGTGGGAAGGGAGGGCTCCACGAGGATGCCAAGAAAATTTTGCTTGACGTGAATGAGAAAGAGATAGTGCCAAGTTCCAAGGCATATACTGGGGTAATTGAAGCATATGGACAAGCTGCACTATATGAGGAAGCTCTTGTTGCCTTTAACACAATGAATGAAGTGGGGAGCACACCGACTGTTGAAACCTACAACTCATTGATTCATGCATTTGCGAGGGGTGGGTTGTACAAGGAGTGTGAAGTTATTTTGTTCAGAATGGGTGAGGCTGGTTTCGCTCGGAATGTGGATTCCTTCAATGGTGTGATCGAAGCTTTTAGGCAAGGAGGTCAATTTGAGGAAGCTGTGAAGGCACACATTGAGATGGAAAAGGCAAGATGTGATCCTGATGAACGGACCCTTGAGGCAATTTTAAGTGTTTACTGCGTTGCAGGTCTTGTTGATGAGAGTGTGGAGCAGTTCCAGGAAATTAAAGCATCAGGAGAATTGCCCAGTGTAATGTGCTATTGCATGATGCTGGCTGTTTATGCAAAGAGCGACAGGTCAGTATTCCTTCAACCATTCAGCATTTTGTTGTACTATTTACGGAAAGGTACAAGAGTAGTTTCTAACACCATGATTGCAACTTTTACGATTTATACTTGCCAGCTTGGGTGAATAAGAGGAGCCTGTGAGATATATTACAAAAATTGGAGAAAGATTTAAGTAATCCAAATCCATCTTGTATACGTGCTATAAGTTGTACACAAAATAGGTTTGTTTACTGATTATAAGGGTGTCTGTAAATGAGTGCTGGAATCTTGCACTGTAGATGAGTGCTGTCTGAATCAATAGCGAAATTATCATTAGCAATGTCTGCAACTTTAGTGTAATAACATGGCTTATATGCTATGTTGTGCCCAGGCGCTCACAATAGATATACACACCATACCTAGGGCACTGCTGAATAAGAAATGCCCTAAGTCATGATGTGAATCTTTTGTACTTGGCTGCTAATCGTGTATTTTCTTCATTGTACAGAGGAAACAAGCTTTAATATTTTGGGTGTGTTCCTAAAATAAATTCAATCCAAATTTTATGGGTTGCAATAGTTCAACTTCGCTTAAACTTTGACAACTCATGAAGCAAAATTTATTCATGGAATTTCATAGATTCTACAGGGTTAAGCAATCATCCATTTGCCTGTTTGGCATCTTAAGCCCTAATATTCCTTGCTTTCAGGTGGGATGATGCTCATGAGTTGCTGGATGAGATGCTAACAAATAGGGTATCAAGTATTCATCAAGTGACGGGGCATATGATCAAGGGAGATTATGATGATGACTCTAACTGGCAGATGGTAGAGTATGTCTTTGACAAACTTAAATCTGAAGGATGTGGGTTGGGAATGAGGTTCTACAACACACTTTTAGAAGCACTTTGGTGGCTGGGTCAGAAAGAAAGGGCTGCAAGAGTGCTCAATGAAGCATCAAAGAGGGGGCTTTTTCCTGAACTCTTCCGTTACAATAAACTTTTGTGGTGTGTGGATGTACACAGGTAGCACAGCAACTACTTTCTCTTCAAAGTTGTGTTCTTTCAGTCAAGTTTGTTTCAACCTTAATGTTGACCATTTTGCAGGATGTGGGAAGGTGGTGCATATACAGCAATATCACTTTGGCTTAACAATATGCATGAGATGTTTATAAATGGGGAGGATCTTCCTCAACTAGCAAGTGTTGTTGTAGTGTAAGTTGCTTTTTCCTCACAATTTGTCTTTTCATTCTTCTGTGGAACACATACATGACACAGAGGGAGAGAGAGTTTGCTCCTGCACTGACGTACGGCCTGAGAGAGTTGGCTTCATTTATCCTCTGCCATTGAGCTCTTTATGGGGTTATTATCTGTTTGTGTCATTTTCTTCTATGAGTTCTCTCCCCCTCAACCACACATGTGCGCATACACACAAGTGCCTTAAATGTTGACTGTATATGCTTGCATTACTGAACTACGGAAGGTAATTGAGTACAATATGTTCTACATTTGTTATGCGGTGCAGCGTAAAAAATCAGTTTAGAACATGAATGAACCCTTTTCAGGCCTATGCAGTTTGCATCTGCTTGGACTTCTATTTGGTAGAAAATTGATTCAGTAGAAGTGAAGTCCAATAGAATAGTTACTTGGCAATGCTGAACAGGCCATTGCACAGCCAAGGCTTATATATCATTAATATGAATGCTGTTCTAGCCATGATATGCATGGAAGTTACTAATTGCTCCTATGATGGTAGGTCCTTGTATAAATGATGGCAATCGGCTATGTTGCAATTTATCGACAATTCAATTGTGAGTTGGATTGGGACAGATTCTAGGTTCTTTGCTTGATGACTACGGTAGAAGTTATAGAATGGTGATTTCTGCCACATTATGGTTTTTATTCTTACACTTCCTTTTGGGGGGGCGGGGGCGTGGGGGCGCTGTTTACAGAAGTTCATAATAGATTTTGACATGATTGTCTCTAGCTATACTTATGGGAAAAAAGTTGAAAGCATCACACGTTTGTCAATTGAATTGCATAAGGCTCACAGTTTTATGATTAGCCTTGATGTATTCTCCATTGAACAGGAGGGGGCGGATGGAGCAAAGCTCAATTACACGAGATTTTCCCATTGCAAAGGCTGCCTTTTCATTCCTGCAGGATAAAGTGTCATCATCCTTCTCTTTCCCCAGCTGGAACAAGGGTCGAATTGTCTGCCAGCGGTCACAACTCAAGCGAATCCTAACGGGCTCAGAATCATCTTCAGATAGGTCCAAAAAGGATAAAGTAATAGATTTGAGTAACTCCCCCTTTAATCTTCCAGGAGCAAGAACTTCCAAAAGTGATGTAAAGAGTATCCAACATAAAGATGCCGATTCTGAAACTACAATCAGGACAAGAACAGAGCTTGTACCAAGCACAGTTTAGAAAGATGTTCAATATGCATTTATCGGTTTTAAGAGCTTGGGAAATCTCGATCTCCCTGTTCAGTTGAGAGGAAGTGAAAATTTGTCGGAGAACGTTTTTTATGGTCTTTACCAAGTTAGCAATGTGCCTGGCAGAATGTCAAGTGTGGCAAACACAGCAGAATAATAATGTTACTTACGATACCTGGTTAAAGTTCAGTCGGTCGCCGTTGCTTACCAGCTCGATCCGAGTTCAGTTTTGATCCTTGCATTTAGCATTGGAGAGACTCAAGTTGATGAGCAGGATTGTGATTTTGTAGCTGTAGATTATTCTTTTCATGTGTAAATGTACATTACATTTTTCACATCTTAATCTTTAGAATGGTTGATGAGTGGGTCAGTTTCAAAACGTACTGACCTATATATGCTTAAATTCCTAATAGAAAGATGAGAATCTTTAAGATATGAAAGAACACAAAGTTTTTCTGTGATCCGTCTGCTGCATATTCCGGATTTTGATGATTGGAAAACGATGCAGAGTTTAATTGAACTTAAGATGCCATGCATTGCTCAGGGAGAGCCTGATGAATGCCAATGGGAGGATTATTTCACATCAATTAGAGTTATTCTGTATTATACTTGAAGGGTCTATTTTTGTTCAGATGCCACTAAATTTGTCTCCAACGTGTTTGAAATGGCAGCCTGATGTGCTGACAAAGGTAGAAGGGCTTAAAATTACTAGAATATTTATGACACTTTTCCTATTGTGCCATCCACTCTTGTCTGAAACTAAATCTAGATCGCTGGATTTCTAGATAATTTTCTCCTTTGACGATGTGGCCTCTACGAATAAGGCTAGAAGTCTCTTTTATATATATATATATAGAAGGAATTGATTTTTTTTTTTTTCTAAGCATAAGGAAAAGGAAAAGATATATGTGTTTGTCAAGGACTTTGTTTTTTGTTTTGAAGTAAAAAACATTTACAAACAATTTAAAATACAAAAATTATTTTTCATTTATGTTACGTCAGGCCACTTTTTCAAACTAAAAGTTACATTAAGAAAAATATTTCCAGACAATAAAAAGGGAGAAAGACAATCAATTTCAGTCGATGGTCAATAATGGAGAACTAACACTAACTCATACTGGAACACAAATACTATTGAAAGAAGATAGAAAAGATGTAATTGACATAAAGAATCTTGATCGAAATATATAATTGGCATTGACATCTTAAAGCACTTCACATGTTCTTTATCTTAAAGCACTTCAAAGGTTCTTAGTATCAATGTTACATGTGTCAAGGTTCTTAGCATTTGTGGATGTCGTCATTGCACAATTGCAGATATTTCCTCTTGATCATTGAAACTGTTTCTTTTAGCCAACTATCTTTTGTATAAATAACGACAAGAGATATCGGCCGCTATCATTCAAAAAAGGCTCGTAAAGTTACACTTAAAACTTTTCTAGCATCACCTATAACGTCTCACATAATAAAAAAATCAATGTAAAACTTAGCCTCCTTTATAATTTACACATTTTGTTTGGGTTAATCATCTTTTCAATGACGTTACATTAAAAGTTTGTGAATAGTAAAATAATTTTCTGACTTTCGGCTTCTGATGGCCTTTTTAATGCGTGGATACATTGTCCTTTAACCGTAAGACCGTGACACCATTTTCTTTGTTTTAAACTTTTTTGCAATCAAGCACAAAGTGTATTCTTATTTCTTAGTCTCGAAGAAATCAGCCATCTTTCTTTCTAAACCCACAGAGACATAGAAGCCATAATGCATGCATCACCAGATTTCAATTCATAAAGTCAAGAGGAAACAAAAGTATGAGAAGTTAACTTTTTTACTTTAGTAACTTATAAAAAATAAAAAAAAATAAAAAAAAAAAAAACTTTTTTACTTTAGTATTGCCCAACATGAAATGTGTGCACATGCGCATGTGCTAGAGAGAGAGAGAGAGAGAGTTGCTTTTAATTGGGTGTGTAATGTTAAATCAATCACATGAATTTTAAACATGTGTTCATTACATACTATCTTATTAGATTGATTGACGGTGTTTATTAGTTATTGTTAAAAAAAATGATAGTTAATGGGCACAGTTACATCAGTATATGAAGGTGAAAGTATAGTATATATAACCTACTCGTATAAATTTTAAAGTGAAATGTTTTATGTGAAAAATATTTTTCTGCAAAATGATTTCATAGCAAATATTTTTTGGTGTGCGGCACGTACGAAAAATCAATTTTTTTTAATATATTTCTTTTCATTCAATCATATTAAACTTTTAAATTATGAAAATATTTCGATCAAGTCTTGGTAGTGTCCTAATCAAGTCTCAACGATGTCATGACTGAGTTGTGACCGAGTCTCGACAGTGTCTTAACTGGGTTTAGGCTGGGTGACCCCAACGGTATTTTGGTCGAGTCCCATCTAGGTCCCAATGAGGTCTCGTTCGTGTCCTTGCAGTGTCCCGACGGGGTCCTAATCGAATTCTGACAATGTTCCGATGATGTCTTAGCTAAATATATCGATTTAAGAATGAGATGCTCAAAGTTTAAAAATAAAAATTTATTATTTTTAAAAATAGAAACTATTTTTCAAAAATTAAAAAAGTTTTTTCAATTAAACTTAAAGTATTATTCATTATACTAAACACTCAAAAATATAATAAATAATTTTAGGCTAAAACAAATTAACCCTAAATTAAAATAAGGAAACTAAAAAGACCATAAATCACCTCGAAAAATGGGATTGGACGGAGGTTGTGACAATAAGATTGTGACTTAAAGTCTTAAAGGATGATTCTTCTTTCTTTGAATAGGACATGGTAGGCACCCTTTTATCATATCAGAGGGAAAAGTTGGAGATTGTGTAGCCCCGAGTTTCTTCATTTTTGCTTCTATTGATCAGAGTCCACATCTGTGACGCACCCAAAAGAAAAAGGAAAGAGTAAAAACATACTCTTTAAAATATACTTTGAGTGCTTCTCATTCATCAAATGTGCTTACCTACCAAAATAAATTGGGCAAATGTGCACGGAATACAAATTTCCTTCAAACTGTTTGGTTGAGATGAAAATGTATTTATGGGGATTATTCGGTCACCCCAATATGTCTTAGGGTTCTTCTTTATCTTGATGGAGGTGGTCAGATGGTCACTAAAAGCATATTTTGGAAGTAATTTGATCATTTCTAACATATTTTAGGGTTGGTCGACTATCTCCAAAGTAAAGTGTGGTGGCCCCAAATCACTTCATTTTTGGATTTTTTCTTTTCTTTTTCTTCTTTCAAGTCATTTATTATAAATAATCAACTGAAATTTGAGCGAATTACATGCCGTTGCAATTTTTAAGAATTATAAGAAATCTCAATCGCAAACTAACTTTTACGGGCAATGATAATATATATGAGATATAGGTTGTCTAATAGTAAGATAATTAAGAATTATATTCGGGTAGATAACTTTTAACTTCCATTTCTTAAGCTATCCGAATTTATGAAATTAGGACAACTTAATAACTCCAAGTGCTTCAGGACAAGGGAAAGAAAGTAAATCTCCAAGATAAAAAAAAGTTGTTTATGAGAAAATAGTTTTTTTTTTTTTTATTATTATTATTCAAACCGGGGAAAAGGAAAAAGGAAAAAGAATGAGAAAAGAGAATTAAATTCAACATCAAATGCCTTATAAAGGCTTTCAAGATAAAATATCCTTCCCAAAAGATTAGCCTAATCAGGTAAAAAGATAAACTTAATTAATTAATAATTTAATCGGATTATTTATGCATGGAATTAGTGTTGGAGATGAAATTAATTAATGTGAAGGCATGTGAGGAGTTGATAAGTGAGTGAGGATTGAAAAGTTGAAGAAGGAGAGTGGAACACCACAAAGCTTATCTTAGCTTATCCTCCCAGAGTCCCACCATGGAAGGCCATTATATTAAAGCGTACGATTGCAGAAAAAAAGATAACAAAAAAAAATCTTCTTCGCACTCTCAATGGACACCATTAATCGAATATGCCAAGCCGACGGTCCATGCTCTCTGCCCCCTTTATCTCTCCACCTATTTATTTTATTATTGCTTCTTCAATAATTCTACTCTCAATCAATCACTCCCTTCCATCGTACGGTTTTTAAATTTCTAGTTTTATAAAATAAAAATAAAAAATCATGATTTTAAAATATAGTTAATGAAATCATAATTATTTTTAAAGGAAAATATAATTAAACTTTTGATAAAATTATAATAGACAGCGGTGAGTTCGATACGAACTGTTTATCATTATGATAGGTGTCAAGTGAAAGTAGAGTGATGTATGCGATGAGTTCGATACGAACTGCTCGCCTTCCCTTTTCTGAGATCTCATTTACAAAGTTCAAATGTTGTACAAATGAATCTTAAAGTTTATAAGGTGTTTATAACAAGTAAGCGTTAACTTTTTTTTTTTATGTATTTAAATCATAATTCTTTTTTTTAACGCACTCTCCAATAAATTATTTTTTTACAATTTGTCTAAAAATGCATGTTTAATTAATAACCTGAGAACAAACACAACACTCAAAGCTACTTATATCAAAGGGCTTATTTGTTAGCAAAATATTATGACAAGTGGGCATGGCATTTTGGAAAAAAAAAGAATAAGGTTAAGGTGCGGCTCTTCAGTATGAAGTTTGGATTAGATGAGTTAATTAATTAATTAATGGTTTGGGCAAAGTTTTTGTTTAATTAAATAATTATTGAGACAAGTTGGGTTTTGACTAGATTCATGTTGACTGGATAAAAAAGGGGTGCAAATGGGATATTTATGCTTACGAATTGGCACCCCCATGTGCACTGTTTTTGTTTTTTTGTTTTTTTTCATTTTATATTCCAGAGAGACAACATTAATTGGTGGTAGTTGAATAATGTCATGAGAAATTGAGAAGGGGTGATATCATATCACTGCTTCCTCTTTTTTTTTTTTTTTCTTTTTTTAATTTCTAGGCTTCATAAAATTTTGCTTGCCCCTAAATTATCAAGCAATTTTTAATGTTTTCTCAAAATTTTGTAATCTAATTTTTAATGAAGAAGCTATTTTCAATAAATTTAATAAGCCACATTTTCTCATTAAATGCTTAAACATAACTTATTTTAAACGCTTAGATAAGATTAACAGCTGAAATTTATGAATTTGAGAATCTCGAATTTAAAGGAAATTATAGGGGATCTTAATCCGAAAATGTGAGCACTAAAGTAATGATAGATTGAGATCCCCTCCAATTTTATAAAATATGAGATTCTCAAATTCTAAAATTTAAGCCCTTTATTTTATCTAATGATCTAAACAAATGCAGAAATTTGTGTGTTACCGAGTTAATTAATTTTAATTTTTAATATGTCAAACTCACTAGCCTTAGTAACACACATTTCTATATTTGTTTAAACCGTTAAATAAGATAAATGGCTTAGATTTTAGAATATGAAAATCTAAATCCAAATCCAGTAGTGATAACAGTTGGATTTAAGCCTCTAATGACAAAAAGTGTAAGAGAATATGACTCTTTTCAATCCTATTCCTGGGTATGAGGTCATTTGAAATAAACTAAATTACTTTTAACACACGTGATTCAAAATTATTTACTCCTTTATTAGTGCTTAAAGTCATCCAAGCTACTCTACCTTGGCTCATACCAAAGTCCAAAAATGCCTCTAATTTTAGTTTAATTACTACTGGGTTTTCAATTTTTACAATTAGGTCCTTACAGTTTTCGTTAATTTTAAATAAGTTGATCTATCAACTTATTATTCAATTAATTAAAGTTCAACAACAATACTAGCATCGATGCTCGTTTTCTTCAACTATATGCATATGTTCTTAGATTAAGACCTCCTACAAATTACAATTTTTTTAGATTATAAAATTATGTGAATTCAAGTCGTTCCTTACATCGAATGACTTGAAAAATACTATAGATTAAAAAATTTGCACGTTAGCGAGACAATTAAAATTAATTTTCTCTCAAAGTATATATATTTTTTTTACTTTTTAATAGATGTTTATTACAACTTTTTTACAACATAAAACACAAAGACCCATAAAAATATAATTTAGTAACCTGCTATTCTTGAAGCATTTTTAAATCCATCGTATATTAAAAAAAAAAAAAAAAAACGTAAAAATTGAGAATGGACACAAAGAATCCTTATCCTATGCTTCTAGAGTTCATTAAACTTTAATGTTGAACATGTGGTTGGCATAGAAATGTGTGACCACATGAGATTATGTGAATCCCGCAGCATTCACGACACATAATTCCATATCCACACATTTTTTGTTATCCTATCTCGCATTAATTCAGAAACTCCTCTTCGAACCTGAAAAAAACAAAAACAAATTAATTCAATGTCGATTTTGGTTGTTTCATACCAACTGAATATTTATGTTAATGTCTTTTGGAGCATTTTTTAAAAAAGTGTTATAATGAGATATATAATTAATGACCTCTACTTCATGAAACATGATCCACAATCGATTGAACTACTTCTTGAAAACTATAATATGGATTGAGATTTCTTATAATTCTCTTTAAATTTGAGATCCTAAAATTCATATATATCAGCTATTCATATCATCTAAGCATATAAAATAAGGGTTTGCTAGGGGTTCTCCCCATAGTGTTCTCCTAACGTTCTCCTAGGCCTACGTAAAACATGATTTAAGAAAAAATAAAATTGTAGTGGCCCCTACCACCGGTTTTTTTATCAACTGATTAATTTTATGAGTTAATATTTAGGTTATAATGTTTTAAAATTTGTTTTTTAACTCAACTAAAACCTAGGGGTGAAAGATTAATCTTTTAGGGATGGTATCACCCAAAATGAATTTGATCATCCTAAATTTAGTGCTAATGCCTCAAATTTGATGTTAATACCTAAAAAAAACAGTGGTGGGGACCACTACAATTTTTTTTTTCTTAAATTATTTTTCACGTAGGACTGGGAGAACGTTAAGAGAACACTATGGGGAGAACCCTTAGCATTTTCCTATAAAATAAGCTATGTTTCAGCATTTAATAAGAAAATTTATTGAGGAAGCAACCTCAAAGAATTTAATAGGCCATGTTTCTTCATTAAATGCTGAAACATGACTTATTTTAGACCTAGATAAGATAAATGACTGAGATTTATGAATTTAAGAATATTTAATTTAAAATGAATTATAGGTTATCTCAATCCATATAATAATATAGGCGACATATATTTTTAATAATATTTTGTTTTTTTTTCAAAAAAAAAAAATACAAAAGAAAATAAAGTTAACAAATATAGCCATAGTAACTTATCCGTGTAAATGATATAAAACGGAAAGGAATCTTTATCTACACTAATATTTTATCATGCATGTTAAAAGAAATAGGTTGATAATATATATAATTATGTTAGTACAATAGTTATATTTTATTTATTTTCGAGCAATTTAATTTATCTTTAAGAATAGACTTCAATTTTTAAACCTTGTACAACAAGAATGTGACATGAATGACGTAATTATTTGATGGTAATATCAAAGAAAATGGGCTAAAAAATGCCTTGAAGCGGTTTGGTTGGACTCCCCATCATCACCATGACAAGGATCGATAGGAGTGTTTAATGGTTTATGTTGATAAATGAACCTCATGCTTCCTATTTTCTTTTACGTAGAAATAGCATGTTCCATGAGATCCACCAAATTTTAACATTTTGTGTCTCACATAAACCTTTCATCATGTTATACCAATCACAAGCTAACCAATTCATTATCATCTTGAATCCTAAGCAAAATAACTACACCAAATAGAATAACGTCAAAGATTATTAAAAAAAAAAAAGCTTTCACTAGTATAATAAGCAAAAAAAACTAACCAAGTGATCCAAAGTTTAAATACAAATAAAAAAATTAAATAATATTGTCACCAATTGAGAGAAATGAATAAAGATGAAAATTAAATTATTTAAATTTCTTAAAATAATTGTGACGTAAATACATAATTCAAATAAAATGAAGATATTTTGATCAATCCTTGTTTTTTCTATAAAAAATCAAAAAATCAAAAGTTGGTGAGTAATGGCACATTACTTCAATAAGATGAGGATATAAAGGAAAACTTTACTCAACCCTTGAATTGTCACAATTTTTGTAATACCCCACAAAGTTTAATTTCTCTAAACTTAATATATAAAATTTTGAATTATATTCAATATCACACATCTGTTATGATTTTTCGTGAATCCTTAACTTAGAGGTGTTAACTTTTTTAAAATACCTCCATTTGTTTTAGGAAAAAAAAAAAAAAAAAAAGACAAAAAAAATGCAAAGGTTAAGGTATTGGTTTGAGTTTAATAGGTATTTGCAAAAATACCCATTTCTTGTTCTTTAAAATGGAGTATTTTAGAAATTTTATTGGGATTTAACGAAAAATCTAAAGGGAGGAGGGGCATCGTAAATAATTAAAAATTTACGCTAAATGAAGATGTTTTAACTTTAAGAGAACATTACAAAATGAGTGATAATTAAGGGAATAATTGAAGTTTCCCAAAGATATAATATATAAGGTTATTCTATTTATAATTTTTTTAGGGGTAATTTCACTTAACTTAACTCTTTACGAAGTTTCTCGTCTTTTGCAAACACCCCTTCAAAGTGTAAAATCTCTTACTTTGGTGTATTAAACTTTTGTTTTGTTTCAAATACACCATTTTGTTAGGATTTTCCGTTAAATCCTAACGGATGTGTGTGAAATTACTAAAATATCTTTAGTTATTTTTCTCAATTTTTTGTTTAATTTATCTGTAATATTTAACGGTGGGGGTATTTGAAACGACACAAAAGTTCAATGCATCAAAGTGAAAAACTTTAAACTTTAGAAAGATGTTTGCAATAAACGCCAAACTTTAAGGAATTAAGTGAAATTACCCTATTTTTTTTAATAACATATTTACCATGTATATGAAGAGGATGGATGATGATCCAATAACAAATGATCCATTTGATTAAATTAAGATAATGATGGATGATTGATCAAAATCTTAAATCCGTTGAAAAAAAAAAAAAAAAGAGAAGAAAAAATCTAAGGCCGCAGAAGCCACGTACAAGACACAAATCGAGAAACAAAGGCCACACCTTTACACCTACACATCCAAATGGTGCCACCCCATCTATGAGTGCGTCTATATATAATTGTCGACCAAAACCCACACATCAATCACATATTTTCTATTTCTCTCTTCCTCTCTCTCTCTCTCTCTCCATTTTCCACTTGTACGGCACCAACAGATTCCACCTCCACAGCCAGAAGCAGAAGAAGAGGGTGAGGCGGAGATGTCTCGCGCGTGCGGCGGAGACGCGGGCGGCTCAGGGGAGATCATGCTGTTCGGGGTCAGGGTGGTGGTGGACGTGATGCGGAAGAGCGTCAGCATGAACAATCTGTCCCAGTACGAGCAGCCCCAGCCCGAGGAGCCGTCCAAGGTTAACACTAACAACAACAACAACAACAACACCACAACAAAAGACGACGTCGCAGGTGCCGGTTACGCATCCGCAGACGACGCCGTTCCCAATTCCCGCTCTCACCGCGAGCGTGAGCGCAAGCGAGGTCAGATTCAGATCGCCGATCATCTCTCTGTCTCGATATTTCTCAGTTTTTCGATACCAAAATAATTGATTTGTTTGTCAAAATCTGTTTATTTATTTTTCATCTTTCTTGGTCAATTTTATTTATTTCCATTTTCTATGATCAAACTTGGTATTACTTGAGAAATCCTGTTTTATTTATTTATTTTTTGATATTTTGATTTTATGGGTATGTATAGTTGGATTGGTTTTGTGGATGACGGTATTTGAGTATTGCAGGGGTTCCGTGGACGGAGGAGGAGCACAAGCTGTTCCTGCTCGGGTTGCAGAAGGTAGGGAAAGGAGACTGGAGGGGAATATCAAGAAACTTCGTGAAGACTCGCACGCCAACGCAGGTTGCAAGCCATGCTCAGAAGTACTTCCTCCGCCGCTCCAATCTCAACCGCCGCCGCCGCAGATCTAGCCTCTTCGACATCACCACTGACACGGTAATTTTTACTTCTCTGTTCTCTCTGTTTCTGAAAACTTTGTTTTTCTTATTTCTTTGTTTCCAAATCTCAATTTTTGTTATTTTTCTTAGTTTTTCTTTTCTCTTACGTTTTGGTTGGTTGTTGAGAAGAAGACTTGGGGATAGTGAACAAAAACGTTTAGTTTCTTAAGAGTTTTCGATACCCATTCAAAGGCAGATTAGTTTTATCATATTCTTTTCTTTTCTTTTTGAGTTGGGGGTTTTTGTGAAGTTGTGATTTTCTTTGTATTTTCCTACGTTTTCTTAACAACCAAACTGAAAAAGAAGAAAAGAAAGACAAGCTTTTCATGAATCCATATGGGTGTATCAGGTTACGGCTATTCCAATGGAAGAAGAAGCAGGGCATCATCAAGATAATGCCTCGCAGTCACGTGCACCACCATCCGAGTCCTGCAATTTTGGTGGATTTCCTATGATGTCTGCTTTTCCGATGACCGTTGGTCCGGCAGCGGTTCCTGTACCCATCGAGAACCCAATGGAAAACCTAAACCTAGGACATGGAAATTTGGAGACAAATGCTGCCGCCTCGTCGTCGAGGAATCTCGTCCGTCCGATCCCTATCCACACGGGTCCTCGTCCTTCAACCATGTCGGACATTAACTTGAATTCAAAACCGTTGATTGATTCGTCACCGTTGACTCTGAAGCTGTCTCTGCCATCCGATCAGAGGGAGTCACCATCGAGGCATTCGGCGTTCCAGGCAATGTCAAGCTTCAACAATGGCGACAGCATCATCACCGTTGCTTGAAAATTAATGGTTCATAATTAGTGCCAGATGGGTTAGAGAAATTTATCTCCAAAAAAAAAAAAAAAAAAAAAAACCCAGTGAATGGAATGGAATGGATTAGAGAAGAGAAGACGAGGTAAAGGTAAATTAGGCAACTGAATTTGATCCTTTGCTTGTTTTGTACAGACCCAAAAACTGTGACGTCTTTATCTTTGTTGTTGGTTTATGGTTAGTATTGTGTTAGATTCTTCTTGGTCTTTTGGCTGTTTTCGATGGTAGCTGATATAACTGAAAATAACATGGGACTTTTGGTGGGTCTGGTCTGAAGCTTCCAGTTCTTGTTGTGGTTTTTATTAGCTTTTTGGGTAAAAAAATAAAATATCAAATTGGATGGATATGATTGCTAGATACTAGAGACCCATTTTCTTTTCTGACGCATTATATACAAATAAAAATATTGTGAATGTTTTGGATTCGCTCATCATCATGATCCCTGCTCTATAATGGGGTCATGGTTGTTGGGGGGTTGCTTATTATAATTATTGTTGTCGTGCTGGGTGGGGCCCATACATTTATAAAGGTTCTGTTTGAGGGGAAAATGTTTTAATTAAATCATAAAATTATGTTTGGTTTGCGTCTATCCATATGTTTGATTGGTTGTTAATGTGTTGGAAACCATAATTTAATGGTTGTGTTACGCAACTGTATACGTCAGTAAAGAGCGCACGATTGATTACTTTAATTAAATTAGCAAGTTAATTATTTCATTTAAAAAAAAAGAAAGAAAAGAAATTCATTCTATTTTATTCTTGACTAATCAAGAGCATAAAAATTTTTACAATCAAGAGAAAAATTTATAGCCGAAGCTAAATGATTATCTATTATAGAGGTTAAGAACATACAAATCTTATATTAAAATTTTATGTCGTCTACATTTTCTAATCCTTACATAACAAATTTGTTATAAAAAATTTGTTGGTGCATACTCAATCTGAGATATAAGTAGCTGTCATTTTTCAGGCATGAACAAAAACATCACATAAAAATTAGTCATTCTCGACCCAAAAGGTGAAAAAATTATTCACTTCTTAAAGCTCAAACGCCACAACAACAAAAACAAGCCACAAAATACAGAGAAAAAACAACACTCACAACACATTAGCAACATCGGAGCAAAGAGCAGAGGATGCCGGCAGCTGAGGACCTGTGCTAATTATTTCATCTATTATAAAATGATTGCCTAAATTTCACCGTTTGCCGTTTGCTTTGACAAAGGCTTTTTAATTTTCAAAACTAATACATCAAAATTTCTTAACTTCTACGAATGTAACCTTCTCTTTCTTCCCCCTGCCCCTCTTCTTTGGGCAGGACATGTGAGAGGGGCCCATATTCCGTATCCACACATGGCTAAACTAATTTAGTTAAAAAATAATAATAATAGTAATTAATTTTCTTTTTAGTTTAGCTCTTCACTTTTTCAAAACACATATGGTTCTCTATTTTAACTATTTAATTTCATTTACATTTAAATATAAAAAAATGAATAAAAATTAAAAAGTTTTTTTAGCCAAATTTTAGTTAATTGAAAATGGTTTTAGTCAAAAAAGGAAAAAGAAAAAGAAAAAGAGAGGGATCCAGATCCGAAATACCCGGGGTAGGGTGTGGGATGGGGCAACGTAGGCATGGGTTTGGGCTTAGGTTAATAATAATTTGATGACCCCTTGTCTTGTCAGGCGGGCGCCGGTAGCACGTGAAAAAAACAAAAGAGCACGTGATTAGCATTTACAGTTATAGGTTAGACATTTCTGGCGTGGCGTCCAAGAAGGTAAGGTGTGCTCAGGCTCAGCTAGTCAGCTGTCTCGAATGATTCAATGAAGAAGGAAGGAAGGAAGGAAGGAAGGAAGGAATTTCCAAATGGAAAACCCAAAAATAGAAACAAAATTCATTTTTTTTTTTTAATGAATCCAATCAAACTTCAACAACGTATTTCTCAATCTGGTTTGACTGGTCTACAAATTCATTATTCATCAACGACAACGAGCTACAGTCGGTCATCAGTCAGCCACCGACCATCTCAATTACATTAGACATACAACAAATCAAAGCTAAAAGATTTTTCTTTGCAATTTCGCTAGAGTGGAAAATTGTGATTTCATCATTGCCAATTGGCGTGTGATTTTCTTGATTAGTATCAACACTAGTTGTAATTATTTCGGTTCTTCTCATGTACCTTTCTAATGTAGGCAGACGCCCTGCCATCAACACTCATCATCTCTTCATGGATCTCGTAAGTAGAATCATTCTTCTCACCTGGTTCAATCAAGAATGAATGCTTTGAGCCGCCCTGCGGTTGTTGCGATCTTCGGCTCCCAGAAATCCGGGACGGCTCTGGTTTGTTGTCAGCCATGGCAGAGTCCACCAAAGGTTCAAGGCTTCTGGGTGCTGCCATATGTCCGCCTGCTCCAAGAGTCATCTTTGAGATAGAAAAAGATGACAGCTTAATGATGTTCGCCACCATCTTTATCGACTTCTCACAGAGGGACTCGTTACACCTATCATCAATACTCATGGCTGTAACAAGCTTCTACTGCACAACTACTCCCAAAAGAGCAACTGAGATGATTGCAGGGGGTGAACATGGGTATATAAATAAATAAGCAAGCGATCCTTGCTTGTGAAGCAATGTCTTAGTGATTTCTAACTGGGTTCTTCTGCCTTTGTGGAAACTCCTTGTAACAGCAAAGGAAACATCACTTTCTTTAGTGGATAGATCCCTTTCTTTAGTGATTTGCTAGGGGCCTACGCTGGAAGAATCTATTCCCTCCCACCTATCCATGCTTGTGTAAGCGTGAAAAGTGATATGCAATCATCAGAGGGGGGATCCTCACTAACCTTGACTAACTGAGCTTACATGTTCGTCCAGATGCACAGATCGTATGATTAAATTCTAATAATAGAAGCTAAAACGAAATGAAATTCATGTCAATCACTTTCAAATAAACACCAGTTTCTAAGATGCCATTATTAGTTAACAAGGTGCCTAGATTTACGTAGTACTTAATATTTTTTTGTTGCGTCAAAGAAAAGTGAGATGGAACAAGATTGTTCTGCATTGCTTTTCTGTTTGTACTACTTTCTAAATGCATCTCTTTACTATTCACCATTGCTTTCTCTCACCTTCCCCAGGACGTTACAGACAGAATCACATCAAAGTAATTTGGAAGTCTGGCCATGGTCTAGTTTAGCTATTGGATATTCTGATGATATGCTTCAATTAGTAACTCGATAAAAATTTCAAAAGCCATTTCAAATTCTCATGCTCTCCAACTTAGTTGAGGAATGTAAACATGATCAGTAGGCAATTAACTAGATTAGGTATTAAAAAATCTCAACTTATCATGCTCTATTGCTCTCCAACTTACACAAGGAGAAATAAACATGATCACTGTGCAATCATTGCAGAACCAGCAATGATGATGAAAAAAACACAAACATGGAAAAAAAAGTTTCCATTACATTTGCCCAAATCAAGTGGGCAATTCAATTTTGATTAATCCATCAACCTCAACATGATTCCAAATCTCAAACCTGCCCGCTACCTGTAGCAGACTGTTTGGATCCTTCTTTTCTATACAACGCTATCTAGGGTCTAGGTCTTATCATTTGTTACGCCATGAAATTCTCTTTTTCTACAGGCTAACATCGACAAACATTCTTTTTGGCATTCCTCTTACACTTGTAGCATCTTTAACTAACATCAGTAGTAAGACATAATATGAGTTATAAGCAAATCCATACTCAAAAAAAATTTATCAATCTCATTGGAATTAACAAAACTTCATATGTTCTCATCTTATGTGACATGTTCTAGCTGGTATGGTTTACTGTAGAATCAATGAAATGAAATATGAACGGAATACTTCAACACATTTTTTAACTATAATGAAAATTTAAGATCAAGCTGTAAGCATGTAGTAAGTGAAAATCCATGATACCATTTATTCAAGATTAAGTTAGAAATAATGTACATGAGATATGAAAGTGAACATATCTGTTTGTTTAAAAGCAAAACTTACAGATCACAATTGAATGGCAGCCTTGCCTCAAACCATCCTTCATATCATCCAAATTTTGTTCTTGGCTAGAAGCCTTATGTTTATCCAGACGAAAGCCATGGGTTAGGAGCTACATAAGTATAACCTTGGAAATGTTCACCTGCAGTTGGTGTGGCAGCTGGCGAGTCATTTGGAGGCATTGCTGTCCAGCACCGGTCAAAATTGGCTGTACAGTCTTTTCCACTTACATCTGGCTTGAACTTAGGCTGCAGTTCTCTGGCCTCCAATTTCTTCCAGTTGATTGATTGAAACCATTTATGACTTTTGATATCATCCCCCCCACTAGGCCCACTGCCTAATCTTCTTGATGGTTCCTTCTGCAGCAACTGCAAAAATAAAGAGAAATAGAAATTTTCTAATCTTTTATTCAACAGAGTGAAATAAAAAAGGGGGGGGGGGGAAGAGAGAGAAAATCACATAGAAACGATATACTTACTCCTTTGAGTAGAGAGTGAGCTTCACTGGTAAGGAAGGGTGGAAGTTTCACCTTCTCTTTAATGATTCTCTCCTGAAGTTTCTTTCTGTTTTCATGTGTAAATGGTGGCTGCAGGAAGATATTTATCAACTTTGGAACAAACAATAATAAATTGATAACGTGGGGTTACAGCTTTTTGACCCTTTATACATGATATTTGTGGCACTAAATGAAGCAACTGAAACAGCATTGGAACTAATATTCATGATACACCCGTCCACAACCAAGAGCAGCCTAGATATTGTGGCACAAGAAAGGAGCAAACTCAGTTCAATGAGGAGCAAGGCAGTCCAGACCAGGTGAGTGATGACATCTGTGCTATACGGAATTATGGATACTAAAATCTGAGCAACTGTGCAAACTCAACATGAGAAGAACATGAGTATGAGGCATGTGCTCAACTCAACAGTTACCTACCTGAGAGGCATGAAAGCCATAGGAAAAGACGAACAACTTCCTAGCACTCTATAAGTTGGTCCAACCATTCTCAATAATGATTCTCTCTTGCATGGATAGCCCAATATGATAAAAGTACCCACAACTTACAAGCTGCTATTTTTACATATGCACTTCATTTGTTACTGAAATGGAAAGAGAAGATTTCATAACTAGCTAATTCAGTAAGATTTGTCCCTTATCATCTATTTTTATCTCATTTCTTCTAGGAAACAATACACGCTCCCTTTCCAGTGGAGAACCAGGCTACCAAACTTTTGACCCTTTGACATTGGTGCACACTATCAATAGGTTACTCGTTTTGATTGGATATTTGAGAATTGTTTTAGTGACATGGAAACCATGGTTGTCAAAAAAGTTCTTGGTTACTAAAACTACTTCCTGACAAGGCATATTCATAAGTCAAAATCTGGAAATTCTTAAAAGTACTAAAAGTTTCACAAAATGGTATTACCTGTCCTGTTAGCATCTCATACAAGAGTATCCCAGCACTCCACCAATCTGCATCTTTATTGTGGCCTTTAGACAGCAAAATTTCTGGAGCCATGTACTCTGTGGTCCCACACAGAGAATTTGATCTGCTTGATTCATCAATTTCCTTTGCCAGTCCAAAATCAGTTAGCATAACCTGTATCATAGGTACCAACATTAGGAAAAACAAAAAAAAATGGCCACATAATTTCAAAGAAAACATATTTATGGAAGAAAAGCACATTTCATGACATCCATGCATATTCCTACAAAAGAAATGTGTAAACGAGCATGGCCATTACATGCCCATCAGCGTCCATGAGAATATTTTCAGGTTTAAGATCCCGGTGCACGATTCCGCACTTGTGAAGATGTGAAACAGCAGATACTATCTCAGCAGTATAAACCCTTGCCTGATCCTCACTACTCATCAAGACACACACAAAGCCTAAATCAAACAGGCGAACATATAATGTGATTAGAAATTAAAAAGTTCGAACAGCACTGCAGAAAGTACCTGAAGATTCCCTGCCGGTACAGATGAAAGAAGAGATGCCCTCCATTTATAAAATCCAGAATCAAGTAAAGCTTAGACTTTGTCTGCAATGACATCCCCCCCAAAAAAAAAAAATTACAACATTCTATTCCCAATTAAGTTCACAAGGAAAAGTCACAAATTTCAACCTATATTTGACTATTTATCATGAAAGATACAACCACCATTCCCTAGTGAAAAAAAATAAAATAAAATTGCACTCTTAAGCCAAAATTATACATGTAAAGCAGTACCCTTTAGCCGACAATGGTTTTCTATCAAATACTATTCAGTCTAAAAATCATTTATGTCTCTGTTTTATTATCGGATTTCAAGGATGAGCCGGACGATCCTAACATCATTTATGAGGAGCCGGACAACAAAGCGTCCTCCTCAGATAAAGATGTCTCCAACGCTACTCTCCCAGCAAGAACAACTTTTGCTATTGTGATTTTTTAGCGGGTTCGGTCAGGAGGGACAAAGAGATGCTTTCTATCGGTCAAAAGAAGATACCGCAAAAACACATTATACAACGTGATAACTCAAAACATTTATTAAGGAACGCCCAAAGGCCAATAACATAAATCGCCAATAAAAAATAAAAATTCAAGTATCTTACTAATGGTGGGCATTTGGAAAGGAACAACAGGGTTTCATGCTCAACCTCAATCTCCGTGAGAATCTAACAATCCACCATGCTTTTCACATGTAATTTTAACGAATTCCCAATACACCATAAGTTTTAATTTGTAATCTGAATTGAAGAACTATTGCATCACATGGGCCAAATACGGGCAAATACTAAAAAACCAAATATTTATTAGCAGGCAAGAGTATGGACCTGGAAGGAGTAGCGGAGCTGAACTATAAAGGGGTGTACGACTTTAGTGAGAATGTCCCTCTCGGCCTTCATGTAATCCACATGGTTCTTCTTTATGATCGTGTCCTTCCTCATTACCTTCATTGCATATATGCCATCATCATCTCCTTCTTCTTTACACTCACCATTATTAGGAGCACCCGCACTCGCTCTCGCTTTCCTCACCACCTGGAACACTTTCCCAAACGCCCCCTGCCCCACAACCCTCAGAATCTCAAAATCCCCAGGCCCAAACTTTTCCACATCCACGCTCGGTCCATTTCTAGCTTCGGCGTCGGACTCGGACTCGGGTGTGTGGATGGGGAGGGAGCGGGAGAGAGTGAAGCGGGGGGAGGGGCCCACGAAGGAGTGGGACCGGTGGCGGATGACGGGTGGGTCCGCTGGGGGGAGGGTGGGGGATGACGTGGACGGCGGTGATGATGAGGGGATGGGGTTTTGGTGGGGGTGGCGATTGTGTGGAGTTGAGGGGCCGAAAACTTCAGAGAAGTCGAAGTCGAGCTCGGGGTCTTGGGTGGACGATGGGATTGATATGGTGAGCTTGCTACCGAGGTTGGTGGCCAAGAGAGAGTGTAAGCTTTTCTTCTTATTCTTCTTCTTCGAATTGGACAACATTTTTGTTTCTGAGAGTCGAGAGAGAGAGAGAACCCGGGATTACTACATATTGGGATTTGGGAGTGTGTGATTTCAGAGGAAGGTGGCAAAGGCAATCATCGGTAACAGTAACACTCACCAATACCCTTCCTTTATTAGCAGGGAAGTACGAGTTCAATGGATCCAACATGGAGAAGTTGGCTGCGTATGTCGACGCGCCTTTTGCTGCTCGTGTCCAACACTCGCAATAACTGCAGCCTCTGCAGCTTAGTACTACTTGACTTGGCTTACGGGAATCCTCCCTATTTTATTTAACAGTTAAAATTTAAAATTAGTAAATTAAACAGTATACATTATTCAACGTTAAGAGAGAATCCCCTCCAACTGGTCTCTCAATTGCAGCCATGCAACTAATTAAACAGTATACACATTATTCAACGTTAATTTACAGTTTAAATTAAACTGTAACCCTTTCTTCTTATTCAATTAGAAAAAAGAAAAAAAAAAGAAAAAGAAGAGAAGAGAGAGAATCCCCTCCAATTGGTCTCTCAATTGCAGCCATGCAACTAATTAAAAGAGGATTCTCATAGACTACTTCGGGCAACTTAATTCTATCAAAAGCTTCTTTTCAAAAACCCTTTTTTTTTTTTTTTTTAACAATTTCCGATCCTCAACAAACCAATTGTAACTATCCTACCTATGTTTGACCATAGTAATATCTACCACTAGGAGCCGCACAAGAGAAGCCTAGGCGAACCGCAAGTAAAGAACGTTTCTTCAAGTCTGATTGAGCTATAACTTAACCCAACCCCACTAAAATATCAATGAAAATTCAAAGCGACTAATATTAATAAGGTATATATAAAAATTCTCTATTACGAATATTTAAATTTACGTCATACTACATGCCCAAACCACTTGAGGTGTAGGGAGGGAGATGTGTGTTATTTGACAGAAAATGAAGGAAAATGAGGGGCAACAGAGATGTGATAATAATCATCCGTGAAGATATAAATTAGACCATTTTTTCTTCAAACACGTTTGTTTTCTTCCCAGCTTTTTTTCGGATAATCAAACCAATATAAATAATGCACTGCAGTTGTTTGAACAAACGGTAGATTACTCCAATTAAATAAAGACAACTATTAACAATAGAATCGAGATTTCCAACATTGTAAAGGATGAAACACTCCTAAAGAATGCCCTTTTTGTTCTCTCTTTTTTTTTTCCCCCATTACTGTAAATTACAACTCTTCACCAAGTAAATTTACCCCCCAAGAAATAAGAATTACAAAGCCAAGACAATTGAGACCCCACTCAATGATCCCACATCTCATCAATTGAGACAACGGTCGCTCCTCTCCCACCCAATAGGAAGGGGCATTGATTCTCCTTTAAAATTGGAGAATGATAATTAAAACACAAAAGAAATAAAAAAGAAAAAAAAAAAAAAAAAAAAAGGTAAAGAATGTAACACATAATACACAGCCAAAGTAACTCTTGACTAACGGTGGCCTAAGCAAAATGGCCCTTTCGTCACTTTCCCATCCTCCTATGATACAGGTATCAAATTCAACTCAAGTGGCCTCAGAGCTCCTTGAACAATCTCCTGAACAGTTCGGTTACGACGACAAACATCTGAAATCTCTTCAATTGGAACAGTCCGACTGCCAATATCAAATCCAGAAGCTGCATCAGACAATGCCTTCAAAAATCTGGACCGCTCGACTTCCGTCACAGCAGTCAATGGAATTAGAGAAACACTCTCCTTAGCCCACTCCACTGCCCGTGCCCCATATGCACGAGTTAATGCCAACAGAGTATAAGTTACCTGGGGAAAGGAGACTCCATGAATTTTCAAAAACTTAAAAGTGAATGAATTTAGCTAATCATGGCATGTACATATTGTAAAAGGTCAACAATTTGAAAATAAAACTAGGAGCTACCGATTCCAATCGAGAACTAGGCAGAGCCCCTGTTAAAGAGGCAATCAAAATTCTAGTGATGGTGGGGCCTCGGAGAATAATCACGGAGTCCCTGATAGGTAAGTATTGCTCTCCATTGCTAGAGCTCGCAAGATCAAAGATATCGGTTAAGAAGGTCAATATGGAATTGGAGGCCTCCCTGCAAAGGGAAGAAAAAGTAAGACAACCATGAAATAAAAGTTAGTCACTGATACAATTTGGAGAGAGAGAGGACATACCTATGCTGTACTGTGATCCCAATCATAGAGCAATCTACTAATGATTGAAATACTTCAGATGGCATAAATAGCTGTGGACAATAGCGAATGCACCTTGATGCCAACAAAAAACAATCATCTGCTATATCTGGTCTGGCAGTAAATTCCTGCAGAAAAGATTCAAATAGGATCAAGTAACGACAAATTTAAAGGCAGATCTCTAGAAGGGAAAAGTGATCAACTGCTCTAGAAGCCATACCTGAATATTTGTGAGAAGACGCGTTGTATTCAGAAAGAGTGATTCAATCAAATTTTTCAAATAGTTTGCACAAGATGAGTCTGAACCAAATATCTGCAATCCAAGATGCACTCTCCACTCATATTGATAACAACAAGAATAAAGTACCTCATTTTATAAAAGGAATCCATACCTTTATAACTTCGCTCGAGAGATATAGGAAGCATGGCTGGTAATGCTGTTTATATAGGCCTTGAATCTCTTCTAGCATAGCTCCAATTGTGATTCCCATGAACCTTCCAGAAGTTCTTACCTAAGAAAAGTTAAATTCCTTATGTTTCTAGTCTCAGAACATACATTGTACTAGGCAAAACGAACAATTCAGATTAACCACATAATTCTAACAAATGGCCTGACAATGAATATATAGGGCCAGAATATAGTGACAGCATAGTCTAAAAGAAATAAAGAAAAAGGACAATTCAAAGGAGATACCAGGAAAAACCGATGCATATAAGCCTAAACGCATCATTATAGAGAATCTACATCACTATAGATTCCTTTGACTTCAAAAATCAATGATCATATGTAAGTTACTCAACAAACTTGTCAACAATGCAGATGATTATTGAGCAGCATACAACTCGCAAAAGAACTATGGTCTATAACATCAGTTATTCGGAATAAACATAGTTACAAGTCAAGTTGCAAGCGGTCATTCATCAAAAAAAAAAAAAAAAAGTCTCAGTTGCAAGTGGTCATTCATCGAAAAAACAAGTCTCGGTTGCAAGTGGTCTACACAGTTCAAGCATCAGAATAAACCTAAGCAAAGGAGTAACATGCATCAAGATTGAAAGCAGAAAATCAAGTAATACATAAACAAACCACTGGGTTCTCAGCACCATTATACTAGGAAATGCTCAATTTGACATTCTAAATTTAACCGGTATAACCTAAAATTTTCTTCATCAAGCAAACATAGCAAATGACATGGTTTCGAAAACTCACCGCATATTTGCAAGCTCGGCAAAGGGACTCCATCGTTCGCATGTCCCAAGCACGACTAATTCAGAATCATTTAAAACATGAATCAGGTAAGAATGGGAAAGTCCAGGTACATTCACATAGGAGCTTAGCCTCCTAAAAAACATTTACAGTTACTTACAGATCAAAGATAGCTTTAAAGATTGGCCAAAGCCTTTGAATTGCATCTGCTACTGCTTCAGGATGATTTACATATCTGTAATTGGTTTCAGAATTATGTTGACGACATATAAATAGACAAAGAGAAACAAAGCAAATAACAAAGGGATTTAGATCACACCTAAAGATGTACGCAAATCGATCAATATGAACAGTTAACTCACGAGCATGTTTCTTATTTAGTATCTCTGGACCTTGACTGACTGCTTCCTGGTTGTTCGCATTACAAAATTGGTTGTATCATCCACAAAGCAAGTTTAAATGAATAATTCCACTGGAAATAAAACCAACCTGTAAAGGAGTAACAACTGGCAAGCATAATGCCTCCAGTGCGCTCTTAGCATTGTCAGGTGGGAGTTCTGTAATGACCATGCTGCAAAAAGATACTAAGAAAGTTCAGAATAACCGCTCACCACAGAATATGTTTCACCAGGCAATGTTATTATCTCCAACAGAAGCAACAAACTTACCTTAAGGCTTCAACTAGATGCAATGAGTCCTCGGCAGAGACTTTAAAACTACCTTCTCCGCTAACTGCCCTATGGTATATGTGAAAGAGACCATCTAAACATCCACAAAGCTTTCTCCGACAATCTGCAGTTAATACGAATCATTGTAATCCATACTTAGAGAATATGAAACAAAATTTTAATGTGCAACACCATAGTGCAGTAAGAAAGACAATCTGTTTAGTGTCTTACCAAACTAAATATCAGAGGTGTATAGAAAAACCACAAGAAACATATAGAATAATAAGATTAATATCAAACAAAACTCACAGATGTACCCCATCCCTCCCACCATTATTAAGAATGGAGAGAGAGAGAGAGAGTAATATGGTAATATATAAATAAAGGAAAAACCAACCAAGACCGAAGGGGAGATAATTTAGCTTTAGAGTACTGGACGAGTACTAAACTTAGCATAAAATTTTCTTTGGCAGTTCAAATCACAATAAGTCCTTTGAATGACTTCAAAACACATCCCAACTATCTTAAAACAAAATAGAGGTTGAAAAAAAAAAGGTCCAGAGAACTATTCTTTACATACTTTTTTACAGTAGAAGCAACAAAAACAGCTACTTAATAAAACAATTTCAGCCCACACTTGGTATTCATAATTTCAGAAGTGTGCTTGTCACAGTCCCCCCCACAAATCCTAGCAGCTAAGGTTCGTCAGACCTGAAGATCAGGAGCTCAAAGCCATCTAAAGTTTTCTATAGGGATTTGAATGTGCTGAATACAAATAAAAGCATCTAGTACAATGAATTGTCATCATTTGGTGAAAAATAAGCCACTCATTTAGACATGTGAGACCATTGGGCCCAAAACAAGCTTTTTATAAACTGCTTCTAATGGGAAAACACAAAAATCAAGTCAAATTTCTAGATGCTTTTATTCCTTACCACTTTAAAAGACATATTCCTTACCATCACAGATGTGTCTAAATGCCAATGCCGCAGCTGCTGCAGAATCTTCAGATGTACCCATGCCACTCATGAGGATCTCAATTAGTGAAGGCAGTATGGACGGTCCAATTGATGCAGAATCAAGCCATTTCGAATACGCTCCAATTGATAAGCACACTGAAAATATTTTCCATAAGCATATGACAAGCATCAATTATAAATGATAAAATTTAGATATCACATAGTCAAAGCATCCCTCTGAGCAGCCAGTTGAAGCAAGGTTTTAGACTGAAAACCGTTTCAACCTTTGGTAGAGATGATTCAGCATCTCCACTCCAGGTAACAACCATGACCCTCATTGGGCAAAAGGTAAAGGGGGGAAGAGCAGCCTATGAGCTATAATAAAAAAATAAAAAAAATTACCCGTCTGAAGAAGTTGGGGTTGTCGAGGAAGTTTGGGAAGCAAACTCATAACCTGCACGTAGCAAACACACCAAACAAAAATGTATACTCTAAGAATTACAAGTACTATACTAACAGATATTATCTATTATTACAACCATATACGAAGAAGGCATTCTTGAATTAAATAATTATTTTTTTATGAATTCCACCACGTGTTAGTATAACCAGAGGTCACCTGAAGAATACAAACTCCGGCAGGAAAATAATAATGCATACATTTAAGATTATATTCTCACCAGCGGGGACAGTCTTTATTTAGCATGATGTAGGCAAATACTTGAGCACAGTTTGGTAGGGAGGATGGAAAAGGTAAGAAGGATAGGAAACTAAGAGGAAATAAGAGAGTACTATTTTCCATAATAGGGTGTTTGGTAGGAAAGATGGAAAAGTGGAAGGACAGAAGAAGGCCATCATTTTCCCTTGATTGACAGAGAAGATGGATGCAAGGTAGGAAAACCCATTTCAGATTATATATACTACTGTAGGACAAAGTTTTCCTTCAACCCAGTCTATAAAAATGTCATGTGTCCATTTGCATGTGAGATGCACATGCATTTGTAAATAACATGTGAGAATCATTTTTTAATAGATTTCCTTCCACCTTTATCCTTGCTAGTAAAAATGCTTGAGCATCTCATATGCAAATGGACACATGACATTTTTATAAATTGGGTTGGAGGACCAATTTGAAGAAAACTTTGTCCCCTATCCTCATAGAAAAAAAGATATGTATATATCCATTCCACTTATTCCTTAATTTGTAATTTTATATTCTATTTGGAAACTCAACTGTTTTTTATAATAAGTAATCAAAATTTGAATATTGCATTTTGGTTAAATCCATGATAATATTTTTTTTTAAAAAAAAAGAATCATTCCGTTTTTTTTAATTAAAACATCTTAATTTATTTGCACATTGTTACAAATATATTGATACCTTCGAGCCATGCTCTCAGGAGACACTTTTTCCCCCTTTTCTATAAAATGTTGCCTAGGTAAAGGCGAAAACAAGCCTTTAAAAAAATCCACAACCCAGAAAAAAAAAAAAAAAAAAAAAAAGAAAGAAGAAGAAGAAGAAGAAGAAAGAAGATCAACCTAAGAACAAATAAGAATACAAGAGGGATTTAAATGACATTATACCTGAGGCATTACTTCAGCTTCAACAACTGAAACATAATTTGATATAGCTCGAATGCAAAATAAAGCAGCCTCCACTGGACGCCATTCACTATTTTCACCATTTCCACAGCCAGCTATGGCCTTAAAATACAATAGGTAGTTAATAAACTGTAGCAAAAAATGTTACAAAAATATCTTCAAACAACAAAAAGTAAAATATACAGGATGCTGAATACATTCTTAAAGTTTGACCAACAAACCACAAATCCACAACACATTATTAGGGAGAAAACTGAGGAGAAGAAATGGCATTAACAAAACTTTTAAAAACTTTTTTTCCTTCACCTCCTCAAAGACCAAATGAAGTGCAAATGCTCACAAATTTTTGAATTTCTCTTCTTTTTTCTCCATCTTATATAAAAAATGCGTGTGCTCAATAAGTTTGAAATCGCCCCTTAACATATTATAAAATGTTTATCAGACATATATTTAAGTAAAAGCATTTCAGGCTTTCAGCATCCAGGCAACTTCTGGCAACAGCAAAAAGAAAAATAAACTTACAAATAGGAAAAATACAAATCACAGATATTTTTATTAAAAAGAAGAAATTAAGATCTTCCGATATATTTTTCTCCAAAAAAATAATACTGTTCCAGCATCAAACAAAATTATACACACCTCAACAAGCTTCTTGTAAAGGATTCGCAATGTTGCGTCACCACCTAAAACTGACGCTGCATCAATCAAGACATCCGCAACAGCTAGTAACATCACAGATTCAGTTAGCATTATACAAGAAGAGAAGAAGAGATGAATAATCAGCCAAAAGACACCAACACGAAGAAAAACAAATTCAACTACTCAATGGAAGGTTCAATCCTGCAAATCTGAGAAAATAATATATTATAATTACAGCACTTCTTGATTAGGATTTCTTCAGGTTGCCAATCCATGGTTTCCTCCACTACTCCAACATCTAGGATTCTATTTTGATAAAGAAAGTGGATAGAACATTTTTTTTTATTTAAAAAAAATCATATAAATCAGCACAATACCATTGAAGAGCTAGAGCTCTATATCATTAACCACCAAATTATTTAGTATAAGGATACTCAAGATGTAACTTCAGTCAACTAGGACCTTTTTGCACTTAATCAGATATTCTGACATGAGCTAAAATACAGAACATTAGTTCAGTGACTATACTCTTGCCATTCTCTCTCCAACAATTGTCTTAATGGTATAAACCTATTCACTGGTTCAGCAAACATAAGATCCTGGTTTACATTATCTGGAAGATTCTCACAACAAAATGCAGACAAGCAGCTAGAAGTAGCCCTTTGCAAACCTTTTGCGTGCTACCATAAACAGAACATTAAAAAAAAAATCTTTTAAACAACATGAGTGCAATATATGAACTTCTGTCAATTACTAAAGGATGATAAACAAAAGGAATACCATAAAGCTGATCATTACCGTATCTAGTCTGCTTAAATTCTTTGCGGTCCTCATGTGAGAGGTCATGATAATCTTGGGGATATTGAACTCGGAAGCTAACCTGTGAAGAAAAAACATAGCTCTCTAAAAATATTATAGGCAATAAGAAACACTAACGATAGTTGTCTTCAACACAGTTCTAATTTCAGTTGAGACATTTGCCAATTCTTCTTCACTTAAAAAACAAAACAAAACAAACTTGCGAGAGAAAAAAAAAAATGCCTCAAATTATTATTCCATTGTTCATAAGGAATCATTTCCAGGAAAAAGAAAAAGCGGAGGAAGTTGCGAAGATGAGACATATCATCAGGCTAAACAAGAAGATCAGGATTAACTTTTTCTGAAATTATTAAGATAATAATACCACCAAAAAAATGCTAAGAGCTATAACAATAGTTAGTATAATCACATAAACTGGGCTACCAATATCGATTTTTGGGTGTAAAAGCACAAGTCAGTATTCAGTGGCGTTAATAGTCGATGATATTATTTTTATAATAAGTAAGTCAAAATAAAAATGAGGTAGGCAGATCCCTGCTACATGGGTACTGTACACGAAAGCCCCCACCCAAAGAGAGGAAACCACTGCCTAGATTAAAATAGTCAACAAACTTCATAAAAGGAAATGAAGGATCAAAATTTAGATTAAAAAATACCAAGAAAACAGTGATTTCAAATCTCAATATGCTACAAGAGTTTGAATGTTTGAATTCTGAATTCAAAAGACTCACCAGGGATACAAGTGACTCATATGATGGAACAAAAGCATCCTGCCTCCGCTTTCTCTCAGCTTCAATGGACGCCTCATTACCAAATGGTAAATAAGAATCCCTGGCAGATTGCAATCGCTATATTCAATATTTTGTTTTAAGCACAATCTAGGAAAAGAGTACATACAGAAAGGTTACCTTCTGGTCAAGAACACCTGCAGACTGTGCCAAAAGTTAAATGTCATTGAAGCAATATAATATTCTGGGTGCGAAGCAACTTCCAATAACGCATTTACAATCAACATTGATTCATCAGAGCCTGAAGAAAATAAATAAACAACCAGAAAGGAGATTATCAGATAAAGAATAACTGATAAACTCAGGAGCACTTTTGCAACCCAAAGTACTTTGCACCATTAGAGGCAAAATGCGTCCAAAAGTTTCTGAGCAAAGGGTTTCGATCAATAGTAGATATGTATACCAGTGGCAATCAGTTCAACATACGAATCACCCATGTCAGCAAATAATCGAGCAATAGCCTTGACATCCTCTTCATCCTAAAACCAAAGACAGAAGAAAATAAAATAATAACTACCCTCAATGCATTACTTTTCCAAATTTCAATAACGTTTTGAAGAGAATCTGAATGTACATAATTGTTTAAACTTTTTTTTTTTATGAAAATTGAAAAAAAAAAAGTCCTAGAATAATTTGCATGTCCTCATAGGGAAGCATAAAAGAGAAAGAGAATAGCAAAATGCAAGTAATTTAGTTCTCTGTTATCATTTACATTTAGCAGACAATTTAAAGATACCAAGTAATATATTGACTAATATCATTTCCAATATCTTCCATTGTAACCATGCTAAATTTTTCTCAGATTTAGAAAAATCCCTAGACCAATACTACCGGAGCATATCTTTATCAATGTACACTGTCGAGGTCATGATCCAAGTTGGACAGAGAATACTGAAGCCAAAAATAAAGGAATAAATCAAACACATCAAAATTTCCCCATAATAACATGATGCCAAATGCGTGTGGTTAGGGGTGATGTTTCAATCCAGAATTGCTACTCAGCTAAAAAAGCCATAGAATCATACTTTATGATAAAATAACCAACACCAGCAAAAGCCCAAGTAAATTGATATTCAACATTCCTAAAAGAACAAGCAACGGTAAACTCCGCACACACTCCACTTTCTCCACCACCCTTGTATCCCATAAAAGCAGAATCCCACTTGAAGCCCCCTCTAGAGTCTAGACATCGTCAATCCTCAAGTTGGCAGCCCCACCCTGGATGATCTATAGAATTCCATTGACCCTCTACCAGAAGCAGAGCTTCCATGGTCTCCAGCAGCCATTTCACACTAACACAACCTAGAGAAATAGAATGCAAAGTCACATTCTTTGCTTGATCAGCCACTTTATGGAAGATCCTCACTGTGGACAACTTAAGGAAATGACATTTAATAGTGGTAGGTTAGTTGAATGTGCAAGAAGAGTAAAGAATTAGTAGGTCACCTTCTACTCCACTGCAAGATTGCTTATGCCTTATGGAGTCCTATTTTTGACCTCTATGGATTACAGTGGGTCATGTTGTGGCGAAGAGTTGATCTCTTTGCACGTTGGAGAGGGCAAAGTGGTTCTTCTCAAAATGTAGCAGTATGAAAGATAATCCTGTCTTGCTTGATGTGGTATATCTAGAGAGAAAGAAATGATTGTAGCTTTGAGGATTGAGAGAGAACGGTGGTGGATCTAATGGTCTTCTTCAAAATCCCATACCAATGGAAAACTGCCTATGATTGTCTTTGTATTACTAGATATCATGATTTTCTTTATCTTTTTTCTTGTTCTGATTAGGTGATTCTCTTGTATTCTTCTTATGTACTTGGATTGTGCCTTTCGCTTTTAATAAAATTTCGATCAATTCAAAAAAATTAAAATTAAAATTTTTTTTTAAAAAAAATCACTTTAATGGGAAACTATTTACTTGATGCTATTGACTCAGTAACCTCGTTCTTACAATACACACTATTAGGAGCCTATTATACAGGCCAAGAAAAAGAAAACATTAACAACCCCATAAATGCAATACCTTTGAAGAATCCTTAAGATGTGCCTTTAGATTCATAACTTGAGGTACAATTACTTGAATCAAAGGCATCTGTACAGCAACACCACCAGAGCTTCCTCCCGCTGAGTAATGTATTAATTCAGAGATGACTGCAAAAAAGAATGGGCATAATGGAAACAACAATCTAATCGATATTAAAGAGATCAACTATGCTAAGTTATAAATCCAAAACAATAAAGGAACTTTTCAAATACAGTTCACGAAAATATTGGCTTTTCCCAACTATTATACCATTTACAGATGCCTCCGAAATAAATTCAGCATTCAAGCTTGAAAGAGCTGTGTGCACCAAGGGTTGAGAAGCAAGCACAGACCCAGGGATCCTGAAACCAACACAAGATTACTTGACATGTCATCTACATGCTCAGGAAAATTCACAAGCTGTATATGAATGGAACACCAAGGACATCTCTATTTGCCATGTAGAGGCATTCTTAGTCTAGTAAGATAAATGATGCATAATACCATGATACACAAATGCAAGTGTGCAACATATATACATGCATAAATATACATAGCATAAGTATCTATAGGACTCAAATCAACAAAGCCTTTGGCCCAACTATTTCAAGAAGGCAAAAAGAAATTTTTATGATTATCGGTCCATGCTCACCTTCACCCCATTTCCTTTAGCTGTCTCCTCAAGTCTACCCTTAGCTCTCACAATTCCCTTACAATTTTTTTATATAAGTAATCGAGATTCATTAAGAGCGTAAGACGCCCCCAGGTACACAATCCCTTTACATTCTCTAACAAGAAATTGAAAAATTAAATTGAAGACAAGACCCCACCTTCTAAATTCCCCATCCAATTTCCAATCAGTAAAAGCCGCAAAATCCCAAACTCTACGCTTTATTCTATCACTTAATACATAATCGACAGTCCAACTCTCCAACCCACCACATCTCTTTGTAAAGGATTGATTAAGCCCTCCAATATCAGCACCCAAAGGATAAGGAAACTTCCAATAAACTACAAGGGGACTAGGTCCCACTTCAAAAATTATATCAACTACAATGGAGCAGCGGTCTGAAGTTGTTTTGAGGGAAGCACTTGTATGAAATGAAATAAACTTTTCTCTTGTCTATCACACCTTTAATAGACTCCAGTCTATTAAACATTACACTTTCCTGAAAATGCAGTCAATTTAGCTATGCTTTCCCAGGCGGAGGATCTGAATTTGTAAAAACACCCCAGAGCTCCAATAATTGCAAACCACAACTCTTGGGATAATCTTATAACGTAATTGTATCCACCCATGCACCAGTTATAATGAATGAATAACAAAATATTTCAGGCCAAAACCTCCTTTAGATTTGAGGGGTATGAGCCACTGATCGATATTTACCAGACTACATAACTTGCAAAAAGTACTCCCCTCTCTGTATAGGAAACAAAATATTTGTAACAAACTCTTAAATATAAGTATGTACAAGATTCAAAGAAAAGGAATGCATACCCATGCTTCAGTCGAAGCCAAGATGAAAATGCCTCAAGAACCTGACAATCAATTACATTGAAATGATCCAAAGCCACTTAGTAAAAAATCAAAATCCGGCATCTATTATGTCCCAAATACCAACATAGACTAAATAATTAAAAAGTTTCTGACAAGGTAAAGCTCCCACCTGCTCCTTGAGTTCATTAATACTCAAACAAGCTGTCAAGATACTTAAAGCAACCTCCATTTGAGAAGTGAGCTCTTTTTCAAATTGGCGGCGCCTTTCCGGTCGAGCTGCTATCTTATAGTTATATACTTCCTGATTGCAAGAACAAAACATGTAGAGAATCCATAAATGCAGCAAGGCTACTACCTTTCTACTAAGGTATATATTGTGACTACGTACCCAAAAAGAAAAAACAAAGGCATGTTTGTACTATTAGCTTTCTATAAATACTAGTAAATTAAACACTCCCATGTTTTCTATAAGACATTAATCCCCATTTAAATAGACAACAAAAGGCTACAAAATAAAGCCTTTCCTGTATTTTTCTTTTAGATAAGAAACCAAATTTGAGAGAATTAAAGATGACAGAGCATTGTACATCAAGACTAAAACAGTGTTAGAAAGGAGCAACGATGTCCTTTCACAAAGACGGCTACAAATATCCACACAATCAACTAGTCAAGAGTAACCAGCATAACAGAAACCCAAATTAAACCATAGTTTTTTTTTTTAATGGGTAAATATGAACCAGAATGGAAGCATAAACCAGAGCATTGTACAGCAAAAGACTAGAACAGCCTTAGAAAGGGGCTTACAATATCCTTTCGGGAAGACAGATGCAAATATCCATACCATCCTCTTCTCAATGGTAAACAGCATCAAAGAAACCCGAATTTAAACCATCTTTTTTTCTAATGGGTAAATCTGAACCAGTATGGATGCATAAAATACATCAATAACCACCTTTAATCAAGTGATAAGTATATGAACACTTTTTTACAGCCAACTTAAATATTATGCTTGACAAGCGAGGTCAAGCCTGCTTCTCAGATATCTTTGTTGTTTTAAAGTTTTCAAGATTTTGTTCAAAGGTGACATATCAAATCATAGATAAACAACTTTTGCTTGAAATAATTTGCTTTTAGGAAATGGTCTCTAAAAACATATAAATGGTTGTTACGTTCGTTTACACCTTCAGTGCTTCACACTCTTGGAAAAAGTAAGTTCAAAGGCAAGCTTATCTGTTAAACACAGCATGAATTCATGCTGCATCCACATAGTAATGTTAACAGTTCTACAAACAACATCATGACATTAATAGTAATTTTGTCCACTGTCTAATGAAGCACATTCAACACAATAACATCCATCCATGGACAGCATTCTCATCATTTAATTCTTAGGTAGACAACATTTCCATCTTTCTTCTTCCTAAAAAATTCTGAATAGATCACAAATATAATTGCTGAACATGCATGATTTTATATGTACCTCGGGCAAAACTGCAA
This sequence comes from Carpinus fangiana, assembly GCA_006937295.1. NCBI lineage: Eukaryota > Viridiplantae > Streptophyta > Magnoliopsida > Fagales > Betulaceae > Carpinus > Carpinus fangiana. The sequence goes on along the minus strand of CM017328.1, from coordinate 3,154,233 downwards.
GTAGCTCCAAGAATCCTGGAATATATTCTGGATGAGATTTCATCTCATCTCTAAGCCAATTCACAATACCACCATCTCCCCAATCTTCTGCAGGAACATATACAGCCAGAGCAGCCACTGCAATGCTAATCTACAGAGCAAGCCAATTGAGGATAATACCAACATTATAGGATAAATGTACATGAGAAGGGTAATTTAATTAATACCTGAGTTCTAACTTTAGGAGGCCCTTTGTGAAATTTTTTCAGTAAAGTCTGCATTTAAAACATCCATCCAATCGTATCTCATTGATGTGATAAGAAATTCTTAAGCATTATGTCTACATGCATATTAATGTTTTCTTTTTCTTTTTTGATAAGTAATGTTGTATATATCAAAAAGAGCAGCATATAGACTAAATCTAAATAAAGCCAAGAACAGAAGGCAATAGCAGCTAGAAAACAGATACTCACTCACATTTAAGGAATCCCGTAAAGGGCGAAAAGCTTCAGAAGGTAGTTCTTCGAAATCTCGTTGTACCTAGATCAAACACAAAGTGCAAGACTACTCAAAATGAAGAAACCATCACATGCTAAACAAGGTTTTCGTTGTTTAGCATTTCACATATCCATAGTATAAAGCAATGAAAGATTCACAAATGTTTAAGTTTACCTTGCTTCTAAGAGTTTGAGAACAAAAGATTAAGGTTTCTAGATTGCTAGTGGCATCATGGAGCAAATTATCAGCAACCTAAATAGGAAAACAAAACGTTAATTTGTCTCGAACAGGACATATTATGACATATACGTTAATTTGTCTCGAACAGGACATATTATGACATATATGGGTTAATTGGCAGAAACGTCACAGAACAATATGGTAAAGTGTAATTAGAGTGGAACAGCGTGTAATAGCATCTAATACAGAGGGAACCATCACCAAAGAGCACCAATAAAGAACTGCACAACCTGAACTTTGAGTATGAAGAGTAACCAATTAAAAATATGAAATCTCCAAGACAAGTTAGAGAAAGGGGGAGGAAAAGCAAAGATTTTTTAAACCATTTAACTTCATCCTATGCATATTTAAAAATCCTTACATCCCATCTAGGAGAAGGAAGTAGTGCTATTAAAAATCAGGAAGATGTCTCCAAGGTTTATGGAAAAATATTAGGAGAGGTTGGGGGAAGTTCTCTAGCCATACCAAATTTGAGGTGGGAGATGACTCCAAGGTCAGCTTCTAGCATGATCTGTGGTGTGCGAATATGGCCCCTTGAGGATGTCTTTCCAAATTTATTTGGCTTTGCATGCGCAAAGCACACTTCTTTGAAGCTCACTTGGAGTTTTTAGGTGGCTCCACTCAGTGGAATGTAAGCTTTGCTAGAGTGGCTCATGATTGGAAGGTGGATGTCCCTACCTCTTTCTTCAGGGTGTTGTATCCAGCTAGAACAAGACGGGAAGGTGAAGACAAACTTTGGTGGGTCTTCTCCAAAAGAGGTGTATTCGTTGTTAGATCTTTCTACAATGTCTTAGCTTGCAATGATGGCTTAGGTTTCCCTTGGAGTAGTGTTTGGCAACTAAGACTCCTTTGAGAGCAACCTTTTTTCCTCGATCGGCAGCCCAATGAAAGATCCTTACCACAGATAATCTGAGGAAACAATATGTCATCGTGGTTGATAAGTGTTGTATGTGTAAAAGAAACAAGGAGTGCATGAACCATCTTCCTCTCCATTGTGAGGTTGTCGGTGCCTTGTGGGATGCTTTTTTCAATTGATTTGAGTTGTCTTGGGTTATGCCTAGAGGAGTAGTCAACTTATATGTGTGTTTGTGGATTGCCAATGGTGCTCGAAATGTTGTTGTGTAGAAGATGGTGCCTGCATGCCTCTTGTAGAGTCTATTGAGGGAAATGAATGATAAAAGTTTTGAAGACCGTGAGAGGACTTTGGATGAGCTTAAGTCACTATTTTTATATTCTTTGTATCTTTGGACCATAGCTAGTAGTTGGAAAATATCATTAAAAGCGTAAAGGCACCCCTAAGTACACAAGATGATAGGAAGTATACAAAAGGAAGCACCTAACTAGAAAGAGTAAAAAAAACAAGGAAATCACAATGATTAATTGTTAAAAGAGAAACATTAACGGTTGTTTAAATATACAAAGTTTTGAAGAAAATGATTTGATCTCTTCAAAACATCTATCATTCATTTCTCTCCATAAACACCATAAAAGGCACGTAGGCACCATCTTCTACACAGCAACACACCGCATACCGTTGGTAGTCCACACAACAGCTTTTATTCTTTCTTTGATGATTAGTTATAATGATTTCTTTGTTCTATTTTCTCCCTCTTTAGGTGTTTTCTCATGTATAATTCATGTGTACCTGGGTCCGCCTTAATATTTTAATGATATCTCTATTACTTATAAAAAAAATAAAAAGCATGAAGTTTGCTAGAGAGAGAGAGAGCAAAGGTTAAGTGCTATAAATAATTAAGTCTAAAGCATTTTCATAATAACTAATGATTTCAACATGTTAACATATATAATGAGTTGAACATAAGCATGAATTTCAGCTTTCAATTGTTTTATAGGGTATTTGCTTGAAATAAATCATAATTGATATGATGCCATCTAAGTTGTAAACCTTTGATCTTCAGTTAACAGTAAAACTACATTTAATTAGCACCAAAATCAAGCCAAGCCTAGCCCGAGCCCAGCATACCAGGCTTTGATAGTGAGCTTGAGCCCTCAATCTCAAGCCCAAGTCGAAGCAGGCAAAGCTTGGCTCTTTTGCAATCCTACACCAAAGTATGTAAAAAAACACATATCAACAGAAACATACGCATTTTAGAGTTAATTAAGAGTTAAAATTCTTCTTCTCCAAACAATCAAGTAACACCTAGTGTGCAAGAACAGAACATATAGGACTGAACCGTAAAGTCAATAACAACCACTTCTGAAATCTTACAGTAGAGAATGACAACAACATTCTCTAGTTAGTGCACAAAATCAAAATTGAAAATTTAAATTATAATGTCTATTTCTGTCATCCATTTTAGTCTTAGACGATTGAAATGTTTTTAGTTTCAAACACTTCAGTATACTATCCTTCCCCCTTTTTTTTCTCAGCAGCCAAGCATAATATGATTGAATTCCTGTGCACAACATGAACTTCGTGCAGTTCTCGATATAAACTCTGCAATTCAAACTTGTCCATTTCAATTCATTTCTCCACATTTTCTCAGAACCCAAACAGAGAATACGTCAGTTTCCTTGCCTAGCATACAACAAAAATAAACCACACGCGCAATATATAAAATCCAAAAAAAAAAAATGTAGCGAGCCGCAGCTCGGATTTCAAAAATGAACCCTAAATGAGACACATTCAAAACAGACACGCATCGGTTTTCAAAAACAAACGCCTGTGAACTTCTCGAATCCAACTTGATCAGTGAAACAGTAAAACAAGCAGCAAATTCATAACGAAAAGTCGAAAACCTCACGAATCTCGCACAGATTAATCAAACATAGAGTTCTTCGCATAAACCGAATCCACAAGCTTCCAATACCAGCCGAAATTGTTGAATCAGAGAAGCAGATAGCGGATTGTGGAGTACCTGCCAGGCGTCGAGGGTGCGCTGAAAATCTTGGAGCCAGCGATCGGCTTGCATTCGAACCGCATCGTCGGGGTGATGGTACAGTGCGTTTAGGGCTTCTTTCACTGTGTTCTGAAGCTCCATGCTTGGCTCATCAACCCGAAGCTTGAGAATCGTAGGATTGCTCTTCTAGGATTTGTGTAGTATATATCTCTTTCTTTTTGCCCTTTGGGTTTTTGATTTTCTTTTTTTCTTTTTTTTTTGGATAAAGGGGTTTTTGGCGCCCGGGTGAGAAAGGGGTCGGCGTGACTGCTTGATGATCAGTAATAGTTTGAAGGGAAATGAGGGTTTAGCCGTCCGATCAGCGCGTGTTTGATCCTTGGTCAATGCCAGTTCTGGGGAAGTTATAGGGCGATGCTTGGGATAATGGACACGTGGCATAAAGTTAGGTTGACTAATTGACCAGAATCAACAAGTTGACTAATTTTATAATTTCGATTCGGGTGAAGTTAATTTGTTGAGATTGGGACACCATAACAATAATACCATTACCATTTTTTTATCTCATTATGACTTGTTTTATTAATTATATTCTCACAATAATGATGAATTCTATCCATGCTAATGTTTTGTTTTTTTAATGTTATTGTTCTTTTGGTCTTCTTCTTACACGTAAATATATATATAAATGAATGGTGGGATGAGTTTTTTTTTTTTTTAACTTTTTGAAAAAAATAAGAGAGTGTCTTCTGTGTTGCACAAAACAAGGGTTTTGTCTCCAAGAGGTAGCTCAATGGGTTAGGACCATACCTAATGAAATGAAGGTTACTAGTTCGAATCCCCTTCTCTCCCTCTTGTGCGGACATGTTAAAAAACAAAAAAAATGATTTTGTGCAATCCACTCAAAGTTTGACACATTATCATTGAAAGAAAATTGCAAGAAAAATATATTTGAACAAAACACTTAGGTGGTGTTTGGTAACCCGAAAGGGGTTGTGGATCCACTGTTCACTGAGAGTTACTGTGCATTTTTTTGTCGTTTTGCGTTTTGAAATCAGCCCAACGTTCAGCCTATCATTATAGGAAATTACCGTTATGCCCTCTTATTCTTTTCATATTCTTACATTTTGATAATTCCNTTTTTTTTTTTTTTTTTTTAACTTTTTGAAAAAAATAAGAGAGCGTCTTCTGTGTTGCACAAAACAAGGGTTTTGTCCCTAAGAGATAGCTCAATGGGCTAGGACCATGCCTAATGAAATGAAAGTTACTAGTTCGAATCCCCTTCTCCCCCTCTTGTGCGGACATGTTAAAAAACAAAAAAAAATGATTTTGTGCAATCCACTCAAAGTTTAACACATTATCATTGAAAGAAAATTGCAAGAAAAATATATTTGAACAAAACACTTAATTATTTCTCTCATATCCATTTGAACCACCAGCATCGCCGCCTCATACCGCCTCCGTTGACCACGTGGAGTGGCGTTAGCCACTTCAGTCGTGTGTTTCGCCATGCCTCGCCCCAAAACCCGTCTGAAACCATCGTGACCCACCTCAAAACCAAATTCTAATGCGTCAAAATTGGATTCTAATGCCTCAAAATTCGTTTTAAAAATTCAAATATAAAACCTAGATGTGGAAAGTGAATCCTTTAGGGGTTTTATCACTCTAAAGGCCAGAAAAATGAGCTCCGACAACGGAGAAATGACTAGTCCTGTGGATCTGGCTTGACCCACTACCCAGCCAACCGGTTTTCTCATTAATTAATTGTTTTATTTTTTAATTTCAATAATTTGGTATAATTGTATTTATTTTTTTATTATGTGTTATGCTGATGTGGCAATTACTAAATGGTGTGCACAAAACAATGACCACATTGAAATTATTCTCAAAAAATAATATTCACTTAAGAACACTAAGAATAACACAATTTTATTTATTTATTTTTTCTTGACATGCCTGAAATTTGAAGCTTTTATCAGTAAAGTCCTCCTATGGACCTATGAGGTTGAGGGCTTATTTGATATTGCGTTTGAAGGGCTTAAAAGTACTTTTAACACTTAAAAAATTTAGTTGAAACAAAAAATACATTTTTGATAAAAAAAAAAATTAAATTACTTTTAAAGGTTTAAAAAGCTTAAAAATATCTATAATATATTTTTAATAAAAACTTAAAAATAATTTTTTTATTAATAATATATATTTAAAAATTATATTTTTCAAACGTATAACTTCAAACATGCTCTCGCACTTGGGAGACTGATTTACTGCCAAAACGGAACGCGAAGGAAACAAACTGGCGTTTATTTTCTCCGGCTTGTCAAGTGTACGGATGTGTCCTCCAAAATTTAACTGAAGATGTGATGTTATTTGATGGGAAAAATACAAAAATAATTATTGCGGTTACAACTGATTTGCAACAAGGCCACTATAATATAAAAATGTTTCGAAAACACTGTATGGTATGAAAAATAACAAATATTGTTCTCTATTATCATATTATTTGTTCTCAAGAAATAATTCAATCGAGTAGAAATCATATCTCATGAAGTGAAGGTCACTAATTCAAATTTCCTTCATCTCTTGTGTGGACATGTCAAGTATATACATATATCAAATTTCGTAATATAATATTTAATTATAAAATAATGATACACTTACTTTTACTGCTTTACATTTATTTTCTACATATTAGTGTCTCCAAAAGATAACTTAATTGGCTATGAACCACACTTTTTGAAGCAAAAGTTATTAGTTTGAAGTTCGAATCTCCTTTCCCTTTACCTGTGTGAACATGTAAAAAAATTATAAAAAAAAACTTTGTACAAGTGTGAAAAAATGGTGTAAATAAGTGAAAGTGAGGATAACATTATTCTTGAAAGGAATAACTTATAGAGTTGAAAATAGATTGATTTTTAATTTTCATTCTCAATAGTTACATATTTTGCTCGAAACTTCTTCGTAATGGTTTTGCCCCTATTTAAATTAAATGTTAATTACTTTTTTAGTACATAAATTTTTATTTTTTTTAATTATTTTTTTATTTAGGTTTTAAATCATATTACAAATGGCGTCTGTCTTATGGAAAAATACAAACTTAACATCTCTGTCACATTTGTCTTATGGAAAAATACAAACTTAGCATCTTTGTCACATTCTGCCGCACACTGTCACATGTGCTGTCACATGCAAATGCCACATGTTATACAAATAAAAATAATTAAAAACTAAACCCTACAAATTTTTTAAAAAAATTATGGGGTGGTTCTGCAACCCTCGTGGCATGTTTGGAGGTGATTCAACCAACTACTTCATTTTTGGCCATTGGGGGTGGTTCGGTCACCCTTAGTCCGGCCGCAAGGGGTGGCCGAAGCCACCCTATAATTTTCAAAAAAAAAAAATTGTAGGGTTTACTTTTTATTTTATTTTTTGGTCATTTCTTAATTTTTTATTTTTTTGGTACACATGGTTTTTTGTATGTAACAACACATGGCATTCCGTTAATTTGGACTAATGAAATGTGACAGAAGTACTAAGTTGATCTTTTTTTTTTAAAAAAAATAAAATACTAAGTTGATATTATCTTATAAATCATGTACCGTTTGTAATAAAATTTGAAACTGATGTAAAAGAATAAAATAAAATGAAAACCTATGAGGTAATTAAGTCAACAATTAATTAATAGCTCTATCACTAGCGCCGCCAGTGACGGAGGAAGGGGGTGGCCATATAACTATATAAGCCATGGTCACCCTCCTACTCATAAGGAGAAAAAATAAATAATTGAAGGTATTTATTATTATTATTATTTTTTGCATATTCTCCTCTAGCAACACAATTTACTAGGCCTGAGCCCCTGTTCGTAATAAACTCTCCCTCCGTCCCTAGGTGCTAGTCTTGGACTCTAAGTCAACGTCATTTCTACTAGCACTCCTCAATGTAGTAATCACCATGTGGCTTTTAAGTGACGGGACCAAAGATTGTTTAATTTTCCACATACGACTCAAATCGATAGTTCTAAAATCTTCATAGCCAATCCCAACCCCTAATATTTGTGAAATAAGAATAGATGACTCGAAGGCTTGTCGGATGTGCCGCCAAAGAATATTTTCAATGCCAAAGTTAGTAGTGCTAGTAAGAAGGTCCTAAAATTCATGGAATAGATAAATAATTGAGAGAATGAAATGGTTAATGCGTAGCTTATTAATTATTATGTGGGTTTGTGTTTCTATGCTAGCAAGAGGTCTTTTTTTCTTTTTCTTTTTATTGCATTATACAAGTTGGGCATGACATTCATTTGATGCAATGTGTCATAGAGACATGGCTCGGAGGTCGGAGGTGTGCACATTTTTTTTTGTTTTGATATGTCTGCATAAGAGGGGGAGGTGATTCGAACTAGTGACCTTTGTTTCATTAGGCGTGATTCCAGTTAATTGAGCTACCTCTTGGAAACATGTGTGCACAATTCAAGTGACATTAAATGTCACTTGCTACTGTGATTTTGAGAGGTAAGACATGAAATTTTGATTCACCCATTCACCCAATTTTAATTACAAATGTAAAAGTATTAATTGAATGAATACATTTACATATTCTTATAAAATATGCATGGCAATACTTGTGTAATCTGTCTAAAATACTTTTGCTATTATTTTAGTTTGAAAAGCTATGGGAAAACATAATTTTGCTAAAAAAAATTGTTATCTATTGGCGTGAGAGTGAACAATTTTTTTACAAATAAATCTCCAATTAAAATATAAACATAAATATGATAAAATGGAATCCGTGTGTTGCATGGATTACATGCTTATAAAAACACATGCTATTGTTGTGAGAAAACACGAATCAGCTGAAAGGTGTGGTTTGCTTATAGTGAATTTTTTTTTAGGAATTATTAGAGATTTTATGTGTAAAAATATACAGTAAATATTACTTTAATAATAATAATAATAATTAAAGTTATTGCCCAATATTATAATAATCTCCTCCGTTTATTTTGTTTACAGGAGGCGAGCCAAGCTCGTACGTCGTCGTACTTGACGAATCTGAAAGTTGGGCCGGTACCCAGACATAACCTTCTTCACAGAATCAACGTGTCCCTTTTCATTCCAAAACAACAACAATAACAGGCACAACCTCGCGCAGCGGCTAGGCTATCCGTTGAAGCAGCGAAGCTCGTCCTCGAAAGAAATTATCGGAAATCAGACGGCGGAAAACGCCGTACTAGCTCTCCTCCTCCTTCTCCTCTCGCCGCCGGTTGGTCTCCTTGTCCCTATTATCACCGTACAGGCGGTACGGCCTATCAGTCTCGTCGCCCTCCGTTGCCTCCACGAAGACCCCGTCACCACCGTCCACCGTTGGGCTTCTCCGTACCGTACGGTCCAGGCATTTGTGAGTGCGTACGGCACTGACTGTTTCTTGAACTTGAGGGGCGAGAGTTGGGCCTTTGTACTCATTGAAGTTGAAGGCTTTTTGCCTTTTGTTCACTGAAAATATTATCGCGCAGCCGCTTGGCTATACGCGACAGAGAGAGAAAGAGAGCTCACAAAGCGGACCAGGGGGAAAGAGAAACAGAGAAGTGAGTTAAGCTATGGCTTCGCTTTTAGAACCAGAAAGCCCATCGCCAAGCATCTACATACCCGAGGAGTGGTCCAAGGCCGCAGACTCCATAGCATACGACTCGGTTACTTCGCCGCCTCCCATTGCTCTTATCTGCGGCGCCAAAAACTCTGGCAAAACCACCTTCTCCCGCTACCTCCTCAATGTCCTTCTCGAGAGGTCGATGCTCTCTCTCTCTCTCTCTCTAGTTAATTTTTGTAGTAATTGTTGGTTTTATTTCCTTTTTCAGCTTAATTGTTAAATGGGTTTCTTTGAGTATGTATGGATTCAATTTAAGTAAAATGTTAATATGTCAATGGATGTAAAGCTGAATTGAAGTTGTGCTATTATTGTGTAATGTGTTTTTGTTAATTTGATTTTTTTTACTAGGTTAATTTGATTTAATATATNCCTCCCATTGCTCTTATCTGCGGCGCCAAAAACTCTGGCAAAACCACCTTCTCCCGCTACCTCCTCAATGTCCTTCTCGAGAGGTCGATGCTCTCTCTCTCTCTCTCTCTCTAGTTAATTTTTGTAGTAATTGTTGGTTTTATTTCCTTTTTCAGCTTAATTGTTAAATGGGTTTATTTGAGTATCTATGGATTCAATTTAAGTAAAATGTTAATATGTCAATGGATGTAAAGCTGAATTGAAGTTGTGCTATTATTGTGTAATGTGTTTTTGTTAATTTTATTTTTTTTACTAGGTTAATTTGATTTAATATATGGTGGAATTTTGTGTGGAATGCTCTCCATTCACTAAATCATAAGTCTGATATTTCTATGTTGAGCTGTGTTCATTATTAGTTTGTTTAATTGTTTTCAGTTAATTTATTTCATTGGAAGATTTCCTTGCACTTATTTGACTATACTGTGGCTACTATGATCCTCATTTGTTTATCTATTTGGATTGATTAAAGTTATACTTCATTTTTATCTTTATATAAAGTATGTCCTCCGTCACCTCCATAGCTTGCATTGAGTTTGAAATATATTCCAGTTGCTATTTCTTCCATTTGAAGTATGAGATTGGCTTTATAATATTCAACATTGATATATATGTTTTCTTTGCTTTTTCATTTTATTTGTGAATGGAGGGGGGAGTGTTTGGTGGATAATTTTGCTAGCTTCATCCCACCTTCTTTGTTGAATTTCCATCTTCTTGCTTCTAGTTTTTCTTCCCTTTAAATTTTATTGTACTTCCGTTTATAGGTATAAGAAAGTAGCTTATTTGGATACAGATGTTGGTCAGCCCGAGTTTACTCCTCCTGGTTTTGTATCCCTCACTCTAGTTGACAAACTACCTCCAGGTAATTACTTATGGTTTTAGTTTTCTTAATAATCTTGTCAATTCATTGTATTTCTAAAATTTCACAGGAGTCTTAGCCTTTGTTCTTCGTTTAATTACTTATCCAGATTTCTTTTTCATTTTGTTGAAATAGATTTGACAATCCCATGTCTGAAAACACCAGAGAGGTATGTATTGTTGAACTTCGTGTCACTAGTTGTACACTTCATTTTTAAATTAAAAAACTGCAAGTTCCTAGTGGATATATCATTTTTACGTGATATGGTATAGAGTTTACTATTTGTTGTTCAAAATATGTGTTGAATAGTTATTTGCGAAATAAGATTGACTGGAATGTTTAGTGACAACTTGTCAAAACCCTGTATTTTTTATCAGACTGTGAAAGGTTAATCATTGTAATGATGGATTTTTCATGGTCCTGTCAGTAGGCCAAGAAGGCCATAACCCTTCCATTATCAACTACCATTATTATGATTATATTTATATCTATTATCTGTTATAATAATGTTTTTTTTGGTTAACTTATATAATTTTATTCTTCTTTTTTTCTTGTTGTTGATATTATATTGAAGCTAATTAAGTGATAAATCATGGAAAAAATGTGACCAACATGAAGATCGATTTGCCTCATTCCTGATTTTATGAAAATGTTATAGAATGTAGAATTATTTGTGGGAGTTTGAGGGAATTGTAAGGAACTGTTGGTACAATGTGGGAACTCTAAGCTTACAGTTTGGTTTTAGTAAAAACTCCAGTCATGGAAGAAGTGGAAACTCTGTATGGAGTTTCCAATAGTATGAAGAATGTATGAATTAGGATTTTGGATCCCCACAATTAGCATACAGCTGGAAATTTTTGTTTTGCAGAATTTTAGAAGGGATTTTGCCACTTTATGAATTTGCATCAAACATTAGTTGTGAACTAATACATGAGCTCAGTTTGTTAAAGGCAATCTCATTTGAAATGTTAAAATGTAATCAGTCCCTAAGGATTTACTATTAAGTAATATTGATGAACTTTTCTATTTCTATGTGGCGTCTTCCACCTCTCTCTCCCTCTTTCACCCCCCCCCCCCTTCCCCTTTTTATTGGTAAACTATGCTTACACCTAGTGAGTTTTGAACCCATGACCTTACATTCCATCTTGTGCTTACAACGGGATGAAGTGCGATATGAGCTAGACCTCATTGGCTTTCTTCCATCTCTCTTTTTAAGTCGTTCCTTATGTTGTAAGAGGCCATTCTCCTTGACTTCTAGACTCTATAGTAAAAAATTCATGTATTGACATACTATTTACTTCCTCTCAGATGCTTTTTCTTTGGTGACGTCTCTTCAAAAAGGGATCCAACAGCATACTCAAATGCTGTATTTACCCTATGTGATTACTATCGAAAGGATTATTGTTTGTCCAACAAGAACGAATTGCCTCTTGTTGTAAATACTCCTGGCTGGGTGAAAGGTAGGCTTATTCGAATGCTTAATTGCTTCTTCTTTTGATTTCTGATATGAAAATATTTCCTCTAATGTTACCTTACTTCTTTATTACACTAACAACACTATTTGCTCTTCATTCCTCTTGTGTGGCAGGTGTTGGTTATGACATATTGGTGGATATGTTGAAATACATTGTTCCCACCCATGTAATTAAAATAAACATATCTGCTGAGAGTAAGAATCTACCAGCTGGGGCATTCTGGTTAGATGAGGATTATGATGGGATGGTTAATCTAATTGAAATCAATTCAGCTCGTCAGGATTCTTATAACAGATCGTAAGTTCTTAGCTGTCTCCAAATTTATATTGAAAATGTTACATTGCGAATGCAATTTCTTATGTACAAATTGTAAATCATGAATTGCTTCACTGTATGTTGGCCTTCATTCTTCATACATAAGGATCATTTGGTGTTCTGACCTTCTTGTCCTTGTCTAGAGCCCAATTCCATATAAACCAAAACCTTCCTTGATAAAAAAAAAGAAGTGGGTTATATTGATCGCAGTAGTTCAGATGCAAGTGCCAAATTACCATACTAAGATAAAAATAATTTAGGGTTTATTTGGCTGGTTGAAGGTTACATTTATACTAGGTTTTGTCTTGGATCTTGTGTGTAAGGAATTCTTGTTAATTAATACTAACTTATATTGATTCTTCTCCTAAACAAAGTAATTGAGGTCGGCTATCAATGTACTTCAATTTTATGCATTTTGTTGCCATTATGAGTGGTGTATTTATTGCTAGAAGACATGGATTTTGCTGGAGTTGCGGCTTTTTTTCCTTAGATCTTATCTCCATTTTGCTTTCCAGGGTGCTAGTGCAAAAGGATGCACGGCTTTTACGCGATATGCGTATAAATGCATATTTCAGGCAGTGCTTTCCTAGTAACCTGAATATCACCACTATCAAAGAGCTTGCGCATGCACTTACCTCTCACTCTCCTTATGAAGTTCCGGTGTCAAGTATCAAGATTAGACATCTCCATTGCCAGGTCGGTTTGAGATGTTGATTGAATTGCTGTAGTGTTATTTTAGTAATTTTACTTTTTGGTATATCTTGTGTAACTGCCATTTTAATTGTTGTATTCCTTTCCTCTTCAGTGAAGAATTGTCTCGGATATAAGATAGAATTCAAAGAAGATAGTTTGCTTCATTAGAATTTTTCTGAAACATTGCTTTTAACTTTTTTGTGATCCATGAATTTGCTAAATTATTTCAGGTTCTTATAGATATTTCAAATTTCTGATGCTAGGTCCCAAGTTCTGAGCTATTTTTTAGTTTGAATGCAACCATTGTTGGCTTGGCGGTTAGCTCTGAAGACCCTGAAAAGTTACCCTTGTGTGTTGGTCTTGGTAGGTCACTTTTACTTTGTTGTGTCACCTTGCTCAATTGGTTATTATTTGCTTTCTCTCATTTGTATAGCTGGTTAGTATTTTTAATTACTCACAATTGTGTCCATTGTAACGCTGGCCTGGAGTGCTAGAGTGTAAATTTTGAGTATATAAATGAGTTAGAATTATTTTCTCCAGTGGATGGCTGCCTATTTGTGGTCGAATTGTAGTAGTGTAGTACATTCTATAATTTGTTTCTTTGCATAATAAAATGCAAGTTCATATATATATATTTTGATTGGTAAGTTACACATGCACCCGGTGGAACTTGAACCTACGACCTCACCCTCCATCTTTCTACAAAGGAAGTACCATTTGAGCAAGTTCATATTAGGAATTACAAATATAATAATCATAAGAGATATTTCTAATTGTCATATATAAAGATGTTGATAGAAATTTTAATGTTTTAGCATACCAGTGCGTGTATTTACTATGCTAATGTGCTAGAAGCTCTTGTGATCCTCTCGCTCTCTCTCTCTCTCTCAATCAACCAATCAATAATTTTCATAGTTGATATTGTCAGTGGGAGACTTCTTTGGAAGATAAAATCAAGGATATTCTTATCCTTTTTGGTTAGCACCATCCTATTGCTAGAATTTCCTGCAATGCACTACGTACTGCTTCATCCATTAGAGTCGGTATGGAAAAGAAAAATGCAATATAAATGATATTCTGATTGGAGCAGGTTTTCATTTCTGTTGTAAGCTTTATTAAGTTTTGGGATGGTAGTAAATGTTTCAGTACCTTTTCAAGATAGCAGAATGTACTTCTCTCTCGGAATTCTCATAAACCATTTATGTCCTATTATCATATTTCATTCTCTCTATCGGAAATGTTTTCATAACCATTTTATGTCCTATTATCATATTTCAATTTCCATGTTCAATCTTATCCTTGGATTTGATTACCCTGACAACCCCATGAACTTGATTTTTTTTTGAACCAGGGATAGTGAGAGGCATTGACACTTTTAAAGGTTTGCTATATGTGATCACACCCGTCCCTCAGAGCACTCTCGAAAAGGTTGATATTTTTCTGCAGGGGTTTATCCAAATTCCTACTTGCTTGTTGCAGGTAACAGTTCATCCTCATGTGGGGTATATTTTTGGAAAAGAAAACATGTATTTTCTGACAATCCTTTACAGGCATATCTCTGTACAGTCTCTTGCTTGATTCCTGTCTGCATGTATTTAAGTATGAGAAAAGTTTGGATAATTTTTAATTTTCTTTCACCTCAACTTGATGAAGCCTTAAATCTCAAGCAGTTGGGTTTGGCTAGATGATCCCTTTTTCCACATCATTTTCCCTTACTGCCCTAACCTGCACTTGGTTTTGTGCCTGACTGCTCTCTAAACCAAAGATGGGCTATCTGTGCCTCCTTTAACTCTTGAGCATTGCATGAAATAGTGATGATCAATGTGCTGTGATATACTGCCTTTTATTCATTCACAATTTATCCAACAACATTTAAGCGCTCTTTATTATTCATTTTATTTCTGTCATGACAAACAGATCCTTATATATTGATTACTGCTGTAGATCTTATTAAAACTATTGACTTGTTTTCAGGTCCAGGGATGCATATCACCTTACATCTCTGCAAATGTCTTCTCTACAAGCTAGCTCTTATTCTAGTGATGATACCCAAGTATAATCTTTTAGGATCTCCTTTTTGGTTACTGGGCTAAGTTCCCCAACCATGCAAGAGATGGGCACAGCAGAAGCCAGTTTTATATGGTTTCAATAGTGACGTCAGAGACCCTTTGACTCTTGTATTTGAATGAAATGGCTATCCTGTGGATTATTCTAATCTATTATATTAATGGCGATAAAATTT
This sequence comes from Carpinus fangiana, assembly GCA_006937295.1. Classification (NCBI taxonomy): domain Eukaryota; kingdom Viridiplantae; phylum Streptophyta; class Magnoliopsida; order Fagales; family Betulaceae; genus Carpinus; species Carpinus fangiana. Next base: position 3,139,032 of record CM017328.1, on the reverse strand, counting down.
ATTCAAAAGAACTACGTCATCAAGATATATTCGTGTAATACCTGCTTGATCTATTATTACTTATGGAGATGTCTTTTGCTATGAATATTGGCTTGAGCCTATTTTCAGTTTGGCAGAATCGGTGGTATTTCAGTATCCCATCCTAAAGTAATCATAGCAAGAATGATTTTTGAAAGCTGTTTTTTAAATTTGAGTAATGCTACGTACGCTCTCATTTCATTTTTATGTTCGTAACGTACTAACGTTGTAGCGCAATGTCAGATAAGAATTTGAAATTTGTTCCCCAGTTTCTAGCCGGCGCGGTTACCCCCAAGACCACCCAATTTGGTGGCACGTTTGAAAAAAATTAGCTGGCAAGAAGCCAGAAACGAGATTGATATATCATATAACAACCAAATCCAACACTAGTCAATTTTTTCTTCAAGTATATATTAAAGAAAAAAAAAAGACCCCGAATTTCAATGTAATTTCTGCACGAACGCCAATTATCACACTGTTAATGACATAATTACCACCAAATCTAGCCCACGTTTCCCGCGCAAAATCTTGTCAAGGAAACGATGTCGTTCCATGGTTGGCCGGTTGGTTGGAGAGTGCACGATAGACCGTTATTTCAGCTAGACGGTCTGACTAACAACCTCATTTCCCTGAAAGCGCTGTTCTATTTATGGGCGAAGGAAGAAAACCAAACATCCTTCCTCGGACATCAAAGCACAGAAAGGAAGAAAGGTCATGATCTGGGTCTGCCGCTTCGTCGCACCAAGGTCATGATCTTCCAACGATCTCACCAGCCTCTCTGATCGAATCAAGACAACATAGATAAAAAGGATACGATATAATTCCTGTTTCTGGATCGAGAAGAACATGGCTAAGCGGTCGTTTACACGTTATGTGGAACAAGAGCTGGGAAAGTTCCCACATTTCTTGGTCTACGCAATTCTCGAATGGGTGTTAATAATTCTGCTGTTCATTGATGGGTTTCTTGCGTTTGTCGCCAATGAATACGCCAGGTTCTTCGAATTGCGAGTCCCTTGTTTGCTTTGCACGAGAATCGACCATGTACTCGTCCACAGGAACCCCGATTTCTACTACAATGATTCGGTGTGCGAAGCTCACAAGAAGGAAGTTTCATCTCTGGCATATTGCCACAACCACAAGAAAATGTCGGACATAAGAAACATGTGTGAAGCGTGCCTCCTTTCGTTTGCGACAGAGAAAGAATCTGATTGTAACACGTATAAGGCTCTGGTTGGGATTCTGCATAAGGATCTTGAGTGCTTTGTTGAGGATGATAGCCACATTCATCTGAGTTTGCCTGCAGGAAGGAAGGATGATTTTGTGCAGGTTGAGAAGAGTAGCATATATTGTTGTTCGTGCTGTGGAGAGCCATTGAAGGTGAAATCATCCTATTCAAAGGGAAAAGGCGCTAGTGCGTATTCACTGGCTCCTGCTTCTTCACCCCGAACACCCTTTTTGGCATTGAGAAATGAGGAATCTCGCAATGCGGATTTGGCCCACATCCGATACACGGAACTCAAATTTATTTCGGAGAACAGCTCGCCTCCGGAGGATGAGGATGGCTTGAATGCACTTAATCCTGATACTCCATGTGAGTTTAGGATCTCAATTTCTTGATTTACTCCTGAATTGACATTGAAATATGATCAATTGCGTTGAATAATTCTTTTCTGACACTTTTCCTTTTTTCTTTATTGTCTGCATTGTCGTCCATATACTTTCTTGCTTTGTTCTTTAATTTTTCATAATGTCCCCACTGTAAAAGAGATCCAAAAGGTCATTAATTTAGTCTCTGAATTTTGTAATTCCAGTTAGGGAAGATGTTAAAGCTGCTACAGTGCCACTATTGACCGGAGCTGAGGACTTGAATGACGATGCCTCTAAGACCCCAAACTTTGGTAGAGGGAACAGATTCTTTGGAATCCCACTAACAGATTCAGCTACCAACAGTCCTAGGTGGGGGGCTGGTAGGATTACAAGGAAATCCCCACTTGAAAAAACAGTGTCTGCCTCAGAGTCTATTGAAGAGAATTTGACAAATGAAGCTGATAGTGATTCCATTTTGCATCATTTGAAGAGACAGGTTCGCTTGGATCGCAAATCGCTGATGGCTTTATACATGGAACTCGATGAAGAAAGAAGTGCTTCGGCTATTGCAGCTAACAATGCAATGGCAATGATCACCCGGTTACAAGCGGAAAAGGCAGCTGTTCAGATGGAGGCGTTGCAGTATCAGAGAATGATGGAGGAGCAGGCAGAGTATGATGAAGAAGCCCTACAAGCAACAAATGATTTGCTTGCCAAGAGAGAGGAAGATTTCAAAGTTTTAGAGGCTGAACTTGTGGCATATAGAGGAAAATATGGATGCTTAAGGGAAGATGGTTTCAAGCAATGCGAAATGGAGTCTGGGGAGGATTACTGCGAGTATAAAGCACAATCTTCCTCACCTCAGAGTGCAAAATCTGAAAGTGGTGGTTCTCGTGCTAGTGCTAATGAAGTGGAGAATAATGGAGAAACTACACACAATAATTACCAAGCAAATGAGGCAAATGGAGGGGGTACTCTAAGTGAATCATTGAAAGGTTTTAAAGGAGAGGAAAGCCCTATTCTGGGACGGTTTAAAAAACTGGACAAGAGAAATCAATTGGTATTGGATAATGGAGTTCATTCCTCGCTGTCTAGCTTTGACAGTGTTGAGCATATAAATGATGAGTTAGGTAATATACATACAGATATATCCATGCATCTATACTATGATTATGTTTTAAGCATATAGATGATTAGCAGATAGAGTACATACTGAAAAAATCTGCATAAGTACAATATCAGCATGTCTATAATGATTCTTTTGCATTTTCAATACCAGTATTGATCAAAGGATCAATTAGTCTTTCTCGTGTTGCAGAAAAGCCAAGGAAGCCTGTACTAACAAGAGAATTGTCTCATCTCAGTAAGAGAGTGAAGGCCCTTGAGGCAGACAACGGATTCTTAGACCATGCTGCTCAGACACTGACACTCGAGAAACATAGTGAAGGAACAACACTTTTGTTAGAGATATCGCGAAATCTGCGAAAGCTTCGGCACCTTGTGACATCGCCCATTGAAGAGAATGATGCAGGATTATCATCCTAATTTTAATGGTAAATTCTGTTTAATCCTAATTATTTGTGCTCAGTTCTCATAATGTTCACTTATGATTCAAGATTCTTTAAATAGCGAGCTCGCTGCAAAACAAAATAGAGCATGTAGTGCAAGGCAAGTTTAGGAAATTAGCTAGACTTATAGGAGATAGGATAGGAAGTCTGAGGAAATGCGGCTTCTTTATCCAGAACTTGTAATGACATTAATATTAGGGCTATATGTACTTAATGGGAATTTTTCGAAAATCGTGTGTAGCTTTGCTATTGGCTAAAAAGTCATAGGAAAGTCTGGTGCTGATCCCTGATACTACTACTTGCTGTTTATCTGAGGCTGGGTTTTGACATGAGGGTAGGACACACGTCGGATAAATGATTGTATGTATAGTTTTATTTCTTCTCATAGTGATGAAAAAAGCGCCAGTTTTGAGTACTTATCCAAGAGCCTTGTGCTCATTGCGTGACCCGAAATATATTTCTCGTTATTCAGTGAGCATGTTGAACTAGCTAACTCGTTGACTTCACAACTTTATCCGCAATCATTTGATTGCTATATCCAGTTGGTGGTAAAGGTACTGGATGCATCATGTACTGGATAAGAGCCAGAAACTAGTATGAATTTCTCTGAGCATAGATTCACAAATTGTTTTAGGTTCTTTTCAGTCCCTCTCACAAGTTTGAATTGCTAAAAGTTTGAAGATATTTTCTTATGTGTTCATAGAATTTCTTTCCTCAGAGTTATGGTGTTAACCAACAGCATAAATCTGGGTTTGAAGAGATGAAATTCCCTTCTAGCATATGAAGCACCAATATCTCTAATTTTCAGTCATAATCCAAAATCTGAAGATTCACAGACTAAAGCTGTGTTAGATATATTTTGTTATTTAATCCACCATAAACGTCATGAGTCATGCAAAAGCACAGTGCACACAATACTAAGATTCAGGATGACGCGCCTTGTAGTTTTTCTCAGAAATGTGTTTGCACTTGTCCCCATAGGAATGCCTAGGGGATGCTCAAGCATTGAATGATCTAATCTGCTTGATTCTTCTAGTCTCTTATAGGTTATATTTTAACTCCATAACATTTATTAAAGCCATATGTTGTTTGTGACTTGAAAATTCAACTTTGTAAGTCAACCTTTTATCTCGAATATCTGCAATTTAGGTGCGTAAAACTTCACTATAATGGAAAAGGTGTAGCATACTGAACTGGCAGTTCTTAAACCAAGTTAATGAATATTTAAATGTTTAAAACTATTATCTTTTTGGTTGCAGTTTCTTTTCTGCTTAGGATGTACATATGTTTCTTGCATGCTGGAAAAGGTATATGGAATTTTAGCTATGAAGCTTCGTGAAGCTCTTGGTCTTGCTACCTTTTTTTGTTGTGGTAATAAGTGCTCTCTTTCCTTTTAACAATTAATGTTTTCTGACTTTTGTTGCATCCTCTGGAATTTCATCAGTAGTTTGATGATGTCTAAACAACACTCAATCATTTAAATGAACCTGCTCTGTTCTCATTTAACTCGAATAATATAGATGCTCCACGTTAACTGTCTGATGGTTGGTTAAAGAACCATTAATACTAATTTGCATTATTGTCATCTTTGCAGTCTTATGCTTCTTACTGTTGATATATCCTCTGGAATTCCATGAGTAGTTTGATGATGTCTAAACGCCTTCTCTCTCTTTTGTTACTTTATACTGAGATGAAGCAACGCTTGTATGTAAATGAACCTGCAATGTGGTCTAGACAGTTTTGGCTGCTGCCTCATGTACACAACAAATCTTTATCTGAAAACTGCCTTGGTTCGGATAGGGACATCTAAAACTTTCTAAAACTTTCATGGCATGAGACAGTTCAAATGGTGGAGTCTCATTTATGCTGATGAATGTTTGTTTCATTTCATTAGTGTTCTCACTTTTTGTGGCTCTATTTGTTAGACAAATATATGCCCTTGAACACACTTAATGGATGCTTAATGTCAATTTTCAAAAATTCTGAAAGATTATAGAGTTGTGCTACTTTCTGGTCTGTCTGCACACTTGCATACTTAACTGAGGCAAAACATTTTCCGAAGATAAGTATCTCGTCCTTTTTTCATTATAATATAATGCCTGTTTTGATCACTCTTATGTTTCCAGTTATTGATGAATAAAGTAATTTTATTGAACCAAAAAGAAAAGAAAAGACAGTAAGAAATCCTGACTCAATGCTGTGCAAGTGTGCAGGTGAAAATAGCATGTCTCCAGCAACTTGTCACCTTGCATGCAACCTATCGACTTTGATGCAGTGGGGAAAGAGAGTCAACATAAACAATAACTGGGATGGCAGAAAATGGAAATAGTGCTTTAAATTTTCATATCAGACACCCCCTTGGCAATTGGTTGAAAACTAAAAAAGGTTAGCTGTTGGGGTGTAGGCTGGGGGACTATTGGTGATGTCATGGAAGGCAGAAAAGGAGAGACCAAGATCTTCATGGCTGACGAGCATATATATACCCCAAAATGTGGAGAATCAGAGAGCTTTTTATGAACTCTTCATAAACTATTTAGTTCGTATCATTATTGTTTCTTCCATCAGAGTTGTTACTTCATGTATGGATCCAAACCCTTTTGTTTTATAATGGTATATATCATGCTTGCAACATCAATATGGACTATTGAGGCTTGTGTAAGCATTTTGCTTGTGGATAGTGCATGCATTCACCTTCACTATGTGAGGATTATGTCAGTTTATCAAGCCTCTTCAAGAACTATTCTCCTGCTACAATTTCCCTTTTGCCTTGTTTTTTGTTTTTGTTTTTGCGCCTAGTCTCTCGGTTCCAACATATTTTGTGTAAAAGTCATGTATTATTCCTTATGTCTTACAGTAACGTTCGGTACACAGAATGATCATTTATTTAGAAATAGGAATGAGTATTACAGAGAATATAAAAAGTTAGAATGGAATGATTATTCTTAACTTTTTGTTTGGTAACAACACATGCTATCATCGGAATTGAGTCAAAAATTTTAAAATATATAAGATTTTTATTTATTTATTTAGAATATTTTATGGGTGGCCTGTCATCCTAACAGAATATCGGGAGTGGACAAGACCAGCCCTAACGACACTTGGGGGCTGCCCGTGACTACTTCCGGTGTTCTATTAGGGTGATGGCCATACATAGAATATTAAACACTATATAAAAATTTATCTTTGTTTCTTCTTATGCAAATATTCTTTATAAACATGGATATTTCTTGAATCTTTGAAAAGTATTCACGTTTTCAAATCGCAAATAAGTGGATGTATTTTTAAAACCCACACATTTTTATAGGTCAAGCTGATATTTTAAAGGCTCTATTGCCGTCTAACTACATTTTCAAAACTTTTTTATATATATATAGATAAAAAAACGTATATTTTTTAATAAAGCACGTAATTTCTCTTATGATGCACTTTAACTTTATCATTAGATCAAACGCCTCTTGTGTTTCCACACTCCTCCATTAAGTTCTTCTTCTTCTTCTTCTTTTTTTTTTTTTTTTTTTTTTTCATGTTGGATAAAAAGTAGGAAAAATAAAATAAAAGAGATTAGTGTGGTTCCAAACATAAATATAAAACTCTCATGTGGCGCCTATGTAAAACAAAAAGAGTTGAGGGCACTCACGCTAGCTAGCGTAGGTACAGCTGATGACCCAACCGTGGACAACACCCTCAACAACCGCACCAGCAACAAAGCTACTCTTCCTTTCTCGCCCACCCTCGTTCGCGCCACGCGCCACCGTGACCCTCGGGAAGATGAACCACAACGAAGAACAAGACCATTTGGACGCCTTGTTCAAGCAGAAACGAGCCCTCCGGTCAAGGGTCCGCAAGGCCCTCAAGGCCATGGACCCGGCACTCAGATCCCAAGAAGGTACGTGCTCTACTAATCTCATTGCTGTTCATTTTTCCGTCACTGCTGGGACCAGAACAGATCCCATCCACTTGGGTGCTTGTTGTTTTGTTTTCAGATAATGACATTCAGAGTATTGTTTTGAAGTCTCCGTGGTTTCAGTCCAGTACGGGATTGTGTGCCTATATAAGCTGCAATGCTTTGCGCGAAGTTGACACGTCCAAGTTGTTGTCAGAAATTCTGCAAAATCCTGCCAAAGGTGTGTGCTTTGTCTCGGACCATTTAATTTGAAGAAATTTTAGAGCATCTTAATCCAATGTACTTATATTGTAA
>CM017328.1:3059059-3130847 GCA_006937295.1 Carpinus fangiana | reverse complement strand
TGTATATGATAAGTATGTGCAATTTTATTTCTTTAATAAATGCTTGCTTACCACGTACTTGTTTTTACACTTGGGGAAGTACTTACCTTTTCTCTTTAAATCAAGATGGTCATACACAGGTGGGGAAAAGGCTTTATGTTCCACGTGTGGAGGACAAGAAAAGTCACATGCGCATGCTGAACATCTCATGTATCGATGATCTTGTTGCGAATTCAATGGACATCTTAGAACCAGCTCCGGTGGATGGTGATGGAAATGAACGTGAAGATGGTAATTGTTGTGTCAAATGCAAATCCCAAATCACAAAAGAAGCAAACAAGTGCATAATAGAAAAATTATACATAGCCACTTAAGACACCAAGATTGAAGTGGTTTGGCACAACATGCCTACGCCCACTGGTGGAGACAATCTAAGAAAAATTCACTAACAAAAGTGGAGTATAAATACAAATCAAAAGACATCCAAAACCCAAAAGCCCCAATACACATAAATCTCACTCATAACAAAAGAGAAAACTTCTCTATAATTCTCTAAGCTTAAAATAAGCACTCAAAATGAGATCAATAAATAAACTGGTGTACCTCTCTCACACAAAGGGCTGGTTGCCTTCACTGCAACCCAAAGTCTTTCCCCACTACATTTCTCTCCTCTACCAAAATGGAGCTTCTGCAAGCCCAAGCTCACCTTGGCCGTATGGCCTCCTTATATAACCAAAGCCATCTCAACTTCATTTAATCCTCTTGACCGAATGGCTCCATCTTTTCAACAACAAGGCCATTTTTTCCAAAGCTTAATGAATGAGAGACAAAATGGCAAGCGAGAGATAAATGAAGACATAAAGCATTGGGGTCCATGGTGAGACTTGTGAAAAGCAAGTCATTTCTAGCAGTAATTTTGTTCTTTATATCTGATGACCTTTGGGCTTTGTGAATTTTCTGGCTAAACCTGGAACTTATCATCCAGGATGAGAGAGAATCAGATACTACATTAGGACCTCAAGGTTTTTAGCTATTTTAATGTCACCCAGCCGGTTACCTCTGTTCCATTTATGGCTAGCACTTTCAGAGACGTTCTAGTTGTTGAAGACTGGGCTGGAAACTAGAGTCCCTTAAGCCTAGTATTTCCTAGATTCACTGGACTTGCTAAAATACTTATTAATAATCTTTGCTTCTAGTAAACCTTTACTGATTTTCTGGGGGGAAGGGGAAGGGGGTTGGGCTATTCCCTAAACACATGTCACAACTTCCATGCTTAATTCAGCTAAACCTGGTCACATTGTGCACTAAAACCTTCTCTTGAGCAACATCTTTGTTTCTTTTCTTCTTGTTTGATTTTTGTCTGTGGTTGTCTTTATATTTCAAAGATGCACCTAAACATATATGCATGGTTTAAGACTTACGTATCAGGACCTATGTTGGTGCAGTTATGCAAGCAAATGAGCCAGTTGATTTGTTCCTCTTACCTGGTAGAACTATTTTCCCTGTTCTCTTAATTGCTTCTAAAATGCTTTACAATTGCAAAAAACAGGATGTAGATAACAGCATTTGGCTTATTTTCTGCCCCCAGGACTAGCATTTGACAGATCTGGAAGGCGCCTGGGTCGTGGTGGAGGGTATGGTTATGAATCTTGGCCTACCAAACTTCCTTTTGATATAAAATCTCTTTTTTTAAGCTGCTGAAGTATAAGTATTCATTCCGACCAAAAAAAAAAAAAAGTATAGCTATTGGTTTATTTTTACTATCCTGGTCCTCCAAGTAATTGGTGGGCCAAGTTAATGGGATTGCTAGAGGAGTGATGATTGTATAGAAAATCTCTCTCACGCTCTCTTTCTTTCTTGTGCATTTTTAAGAAATTTAAATACTTGTATTTTTACATGAAAATTAACCTTTTATCTGTATGCACCAATAAATTTAAGGTTGTTTATCACTAATGTTATTGTTTGATGAAAATCATTAGTTATTATGATACCTTCCTGAAGAAATACCAAGAGCTCGCAAAGGCAAATGCTTGGAAACAACCCTTCCTTGGTATGTATGACTTCTCATGTTAAAAATTGTTCACAAGGGTTTGTGACGTTTGTCAGTCTCTTGAAATGACTGCCTCTGGGATTGCAGTTGCGCTATCCTATTCTCTGCAGATAATGGATGAAGGAATTATATCAGTCACTCCAAATGACATTCTGGTGGATGCTCTTGTCTCACCAACTGGTGTGATTCCTATCAGCCAAGCTGCCTTAGAAAGGTAGCACTAAGTAAAACCCTCATTTTGCTGTATTTAGATGAGTTGTGAATCTTTTTTTCATCCTCTTTTTTTTTTTTTTTTTTTTTTTTAATTTTAATTTTAATTTTAATAATATTTACAGGATGAAGCTTTGACATTGGATTTGGAAACCAAACCTGATTGCTTACTTTGTTGTCTGGTTCTTAATTCCTAAAGAAATTTGAGTTTGGATTGCTCATAAGTAGTCCAAAGGATTGCTTAAAATGTAAGGATCATGCAATATCCAAGAAATGGGGTAAAACATTTTTTTGGGGCGCCCAAGCCACTTTTCCATTTCCTTGATCTTCTCCCATTCAAATAAAATAAGTATTATTTATTTTACGATCATGATTTAAAATTAATGTATCTAATGGTATATATGATGTCGATATTAATACAACTTTTTTCACAATATATACCATTAAATGCACAAACAAATTTCAAGTAAACGCTAACGTCGTCTAGCGCTTTCGGTCTTTACACGTAAAGGAGCGCTTTTGGTCTTTACACGTAAAGGAGTGTGGACATGTTTTGCTTTGTGTTCCTTTCTCTTCGGATAACGATGTGCAACTTGTGTGCAAGAAAGTCAATAACGAAATCTTAAAATGAATATATGTTAGGTGATGAAAATGAAAAATTATATTAATTATTTGAAGAGCTAGCTAGCCGCCAATCTAGACGCCCACCTCGATCTCGTGGTTCCTTCTTGTTAATGGGTCTTGACTCTTGTTGAATGCTGATTTTTCTTCATCCGATGATGCAAGGATAGCGCAACCAAGACTTCAATCATATGCCCCTTCGTTTGTCAACCTCAACAATGGAACGTTCACATCCGTATTGTAGTAAAAACTCACCAAAAAGATAACGGCTCTCCACTTTTGTTTTTTTTTTTTTTTTTTCTCCATTCTCTCTAATGGATTTGAAGTGGTGTTGCAAAGAAAGAATAAAGAAGAAAAATAATAATATTTTTTTCACATTTATTTTATATTGATGTTTGAAGTGAATTTATCTCGATTAATATGAAATGGATGTGAAGGGAGGGAGGGGGATTCGAACAAGTAATCTTCACTTCATGAGGTGTGGTTCCAACTGATTGAGTTACCTTTTGAAAACCTAAAAAAAAAAGAGGGGGAGGGGGAGGGGAGGAGAGTGGGGGGGATGAATTTTTTAGCTAAACATTTAGAGAGCAGTATGTGAGCTCGCTCAAACAAAATATAATAGTGTTATATTTACTCTCACTTTTTTACACCTATTTTTTCACACCCATAGGTAGTTTTTAAAATCATTATTCAATATGAGATGGATCTTTATTGAAATTTAATCCAATTATGGTTCTTAAAGTTACCTATAGGTGTGAGAAAATGGGTGTAACTTAACAAAAATTGGGTTGATGTCTCTATATTTTAGGCTAGCCAAGAAATAATCTGCACCATACGGTTTTGAAGCAAGCCAAAAGTATGACTCACTGGAAATTTTCTACAATGACAAACAACTAGAGACCACAAAAACTATACCTGGTTGAACAGATCTCCATGGCACAAGAACAAAGCATATTGATAAAAGGAAAATGTTATGTGTTCTCTTAGTTTTTTTTTTAATTTTTTTTTGTTATAGGTAAATATTATTTTTTAAAAATCAAGTTTGAGAAATAATGGCCACTTCTTTGTTTGCTTTTTTAGAAAATAATATTTATTAGGATCAAGAGAACATCACAAGAATATGTAGCATTTTTCTTAATAATTAAGGCAATTCGAGGTATTTGGTCTTAAAACGACTCTTGATGACGACTAAATTATCTCCATAAAGACAATTTCAGATTCTCTGTTTTCTGGCCAAGACATTGTCAGATTCACACGGTTTGACGGAGTCAAGAAGTAGGCACCACCTTTATTACACGGCCCCAGTTATTGAATATCTCTCATCTAACAGGTAAGAATTCATTATCTTGCTTGTCAAACAAAACTTAACCGTTCTAACTGTTGACATTTTCGTTTGTTGCCAGCGGTGTTTTTGGCATGGGAACAAAGATATAATTATATAAATATCACCTTGATCATCTTCAACCACCAAACAACCCAATTTCCTCTAAAGCCATGATGAAGAATCTATCAACTTCACCCTTCTGCATGCTATCTTGCCTCATTGTGTTATTGGCTCTCCCTTTGCCTTCCCTCTTGGCTGACCCTGACTCATTGCAGGACTTCTGTGTTGCTGATTTGGGTGCCTCTGCTTCAGTTAATGGCTTTCCTTGCAAACCTGCATCAAAAGTAACTTCAGATGATTTTTTCTTTGATGGGTTGAGCAAAGAGGGTGACACATCGGGGATCTTTGGCACCAATCTAACCAGTGCTAATGTCCTTTCATTTCCTGGGCTCAACACTCTTGGGGTGTCAATGAACAGAGTGGACTTTGCCCCCGGAGGAATTAATCCACTCCACTCTCACCCTCGTGCAACAGAGACTGTTCTGGTCATCAAAGGGAGGTTGCTTGTGGGGTTTGTGACAACTGGGAACGTGTATTTCTCAAAAGTTTTGAGTCCTGGGCAGATCTTTGTGATTCCCAAGGGACTCGTACACTTCCAAAGGAATGTTGGCAAAGGGAAAGCCCTTGCCTTCACCTCTTTCAACAGCCAATTGCCAGGAGCTGCTGTGCTTCCCTTAACTCTCTTTGCTTCAAAGCCATCGATTCCCAACAACGTCTTGACAAAGACCTTCCAAGTAGAAGACAGTGTTGTCAATTCTCTTAAGTCCAAGTTCGGTTCTTAATTAATTAAGCTCATGAGGCCTCTTCAACATATAGCCTCAGCTCCCATTGTTTTGAAGATTATTCTGTAATAAATTAAGCTTTTCTTTTCATAAATCCTTCCTTCATTTTCTAGTGCTGTTATTCAGGTTTTCTATCTGCTTTGTTATCGTTCTTCACTTTTTATATATACTGAAATACGGATTTAGAACCACGGACATATTATAGCACCAAATCACAATATGCAGAAGAAAAGTAAACAATACAGAAAATGGAGGCTGCAGTCAAGAAATTCATCGAAGTTAACTCGTCTCTCCTGAAACATGAACACACTCATCAATTAATGCATAGAGAACATGAACTACTAAAAATAGACAGATATATATAGCCAAGAGTTTGAACAAATTAGTAACACTATATCTAACCGTCAGTAAATCACATATTGGAATTGCCGCGTTTTTAAGTGCATTGACATGGATCTTTGTTAAAAAAATTGGATGAAGCGTGGACATAATTACAAAGTTTAGTATTTCAGTTTACGGCTTGTATCACCTGTAACACTTTTTGAAACCGAAGTAGCCATTTGATTTTGGTCCAAACTAAAAGTGTCTAAAAAGTATTTAACCCAATAAAAAACCTAAAGAGACATTCTAGAAAGCACAATCCTAGCTAGCTCCCATTACACTGTTTAACATGCAATTGTTTGTAACAATGAATGAAAATTTACAAAATGATCAGTTCCTTTGCTTAAAGGGCTTAAGAACTAAATTCACCCCAAGAGATTTTTTCTGGGTACTAATAAATATGACTAAATCCAGCCAGATGGTACATAAATATGACTAAGAAGATCAATATATATATCCCATATATATCTCAAATGAAAAATGCTGGTCATACCGTCATACGTACGTGTGTTATACATAGGAATAACTTACGTGCTGAAGTGGGAATTTTCTGCACCGTCGATCTAGACGGTCTCGAATGCTGTGAGTTTGAAAATGACGGTATGTGCGGTTGCCAGCAGAAATGCCATCGGAAACGATGACGATGTTTCTGAGAATTGCAAGACGTAGCGGGTAAGGAGGAAAATAAAAAGTGAGGGTCAATGATCGGAATAGGAATAATGAGGGGACCGTTAAGTGTGGTTGGAATTGACGAGGGACCAATATGTTCATGTTCATATTCATGCTCCTTCCAAGAAGATTCCAAGGGAGACCAACAAATTTAGTGACGTTTGAATAATGACTCTGGATTAAAAAATAAAGTTGTTTTTACAATGAAAATTAATGATATTAAATAGTGTCTCTTCTGTTCAAGCGTCACTTTCTGTTCAAACATGTACAAACAATGCATCGTTTTACTTTAAAAGTGACACCTGCTTGTGTCGTTTTGGTAAAATGACACTAAGCTAGACGTTGTTGAAAGGTTATTGCCAAAGAAAAAAGCAAGATCACAGGAGGGCCTTGTGCCACAAACTCTTGCTGTAATATGTTGATATTTTGGAAATGTTAAATATATATGCACCACAGGATGCTTTATCCGATACTTTTCTTTTCAAGTGAAATGTGGTGATATGCATGTCATTTAAATATGGTGACATATTATTCTCACTAAAATTGAATCAAAATTCTAAAAATACTAAAAATTTATAAATAATATAATAATAATAATAATAATAAAAAGTTTTGAAATTTTATTATGGATAGTTGGCCGGCCACCCCCAAACGATCGCCGGCCGGTTACCACCAAAGGGTGGAAGAGGGAGTAAATTAAAATACCTGGTAAAGGGTCATTGTCTGTTTACATAGGCCAATTGTTTCTGCCTCTCCTTCGTCATATTGCGGTGTAGGTGTATTATGATTCTAAAACAAGGCGGGTATTGGGCTAGGCCTACTAGGCTTTTCCTTGGTCCATTGGCTCTAATGTCCTTAATAGGCCGGCAGACTCTAGTAAGTAGGCCTCAAGTGACCTTCGGTAGTCAAGCCCACCAGTTAGTGACAATATTTTGGTGAGTGGGACCTGATGGGCTCCTGGAAAGTGGGCCTCAAGGGCCCTTTCGCCATTGGGCATACAAGTTCAGCCACTGGGCATATGAGTAGCCCCTATTTCCTTGGGCCTTGGGCTAAATTTCATTTCAATGTTACGTCCAAAACTACTCTCGAGTCTCGCCGACAAATTTCTCCAAAAAGACAGTTGAAAATTCAACCTTTTTCTGGGGAAGACAATGTCAGATTCACACCGTTGAAGTAGATACTGCAGTAGGTAAAACCAAGTGGCAAGAGTTGTTCAATTCTAAAATATTTTGGGGGGGAACTGTAGCCAGAATAAATTAATGAAAGGTGGCTTCTTCTAAGCAGCCAAAGCAGATTCTTTCTCTTTTCTGGGCAAGAAAATGTCAGATTCACACGGTTGAAGGATTCGAGAACATTATCTCCAAATCCCCCTTCTCGTCTGTTGCTAGTGTCATACATGATGTTTTAGTCATGGGAAAAAAGATATAAATAGAACCCATGATGTTCACCCACTATACCAACCAAGCATTACGTTCAACAACCCAGTTACCTTCAGAAATTAAGCAAGCCTGCTAGCTCCGATCCTCAGCCATGATGAAGAATCCAACAACTTCACCCTTCTACATGCTATCTTGCCTGGTGATGTTATTGCTTCTCCCTTTGCCTTCCCTCTTGGCTGACCCTGACCCATTACAGGACTTCTGCGTTGCTGATTTGGGTGCATCTGAGTCGGTACTTAATGGCTTTCCTTGCAAACCTGCATCAAATGTAAGTTCAGATGATTTTTTCTTTGATGGGCTGAGCAAAGAGGGAAACACAACAAACATCTTTGGCTCCAATATCACCGCTGGCAGTGTCCTTACATTTCCTGGGCTTAACACTCTTGGGATTTCACTCAACCGAGTGGACTTTGCCATTGGAGGAGTTAATCCACCCCACTCTCACCCTCGTGCAACGGAGACTGTTCTGGTCATTTCAGGGCAGCTGCTTGTCGGGTTTGTGACAACTGGGAACGTGTATTTCTCCAAAGTTTTGACTGCCGGACAGATCTTTGTGATTCCTAGGGGACTCGTGCACTTCCAAAAGAATGTTGGACCAGGGAAGGCCCTTGCCTTCACCTCCTTCAACAGTCAATTGCCAGGGGCTGCTGTCGTGCCATTAAATCTCTTTGCTTCAACACCATTGATTCCCAACGACGTGTTGACAAAGACCTTCCAAGTAGGAGACGATGTTGTCAATTCTATAAAATCTAAGTTCAGTTCTTAAGCTGAGGCCTTTCACATAGCTAGCCTCCCATTGTTTTGAAGAGTTGTGTAACAATGCTTTTCATAAAGCACATCTGCATGTACGTGTTTTTATAGTTATTCATTTATTCTTGAGTTATACAATAAAGGATCTCATTGACCTTGACTGCTTAACTTTTTCTCAGTTGTTCTTTCTATACTTGATGAAATAATTTTGATATAACTCCCGGACGGCATTGTCATTAGTGTGCTTGATCATTGATATTGATATTGACATGGACTAATAAGCTTAATTGTGACTCGATTCAATAATTAAATTGGAGGAAAATATTTGCATTTGTTTGTGTATGGAACCAAAAATGCCCTCAAGCTGCCTTTTAGGGAGGAGATCCGTCTAAAAAAAAGTGGAAAACGTCAAAAACCCGTCAGCCTTGGAAGAGCTGGAAGAACTCCGACGTCCAAGTCAGTATAGGGCGAGAGGGAGTGCTCTCTTGTGTAAGTAGAGAATATTGATAGAGTATGCATAATGATAAAATTGTGTGCCTTAGGCCTTGTATATATACAAGCATGTAATTTGTGAAGCACTCTAAAGTCTTCTAGAATTTATTGGAGGGATCATGGCTTTAGGTCCATTGTGTCTTGGGCTCATTCCATCGTTAGCTGAAAATAAGTTTATTCAGGCCTTTTTTATGCATGTCGAGTTTTTATGTCCTACAGATTTTTAATTTCAAATTTAAGTAGCATGAATGAGCATTCAAATTGAGTACCAGGTCCCATCGTTAAAACAAATAAAATAAAAAAAAAAACAGCTCCCATGAACCGATATATCATAAAATCCTTAAATATGTTTTCGTTGAAGTCATGGTTAATGAACCTATCATGTATTTTATTATATATTGACTTGTTCGTGTCCAACAAAAACAAGAACATTATCTTTCATCGATCTAAAAGCTAAGAATTCACAATCTTTTTTTGGAGGTTTAAAGAAATTGTAAACAACCGTAAAATTAATTAGGATTATTGATAAAAGGAAGAAGAAGAGATTTTTAATACTATATATTGGTATATTATATATGCATGCAAACTGTATATTAGGATTGCATGAGTTAGGAAAATAGATCGGTGAAGAGAAAAATGAAATTTGTATGAAAAATCACGTGAAAATTAAATTGGCAGCAGGATTCGATCGAACAAAAATAGAACATAATGTCCCGAATAGGGTTTTGCGGACTTTGATCTAACAAGGCTAGATTTTGTTCGAATTAAAAAGCAGTTAGAAGAGTCTTTTTAATGAATAAAATTGTGATTTTTAGCTACGTAAAAAAAATAAGTTTACTAAGGTTTCAAAATTTTTATGCATTTTGAGAAGGCTCTACAAAGTTTAAAAACTCTCAATTTCACCCATCTAACTTCTAATTTGATGCAATCTACCACCTCCATTGGCGTTAAATCCTAACAGAGGCTATAAAAAATACCAAAATGCCCTCAACTTTGGTAGATGGCATCAAATAAAAAGTTCAAATGGTAAAATCGATTTTTTTTTTTAATTTTATTTTTTAACTTTAAGGGTCTTCTCAAAACATGTGGAATGAGGTTTTTTTTTGGCTGGGGGGAAAATTATCTTTTCTCCTCATAAATTACAACGCGATTATCATTTTTTTTCCATAAACTACCAACTTTACATTACACACCCTATGAACTATCATTTCATTGCTAAAACCCTTATTCCGTTAGTCAAGGCTATTAAGTCGGACAGTCAACCGTATTGTTCACGGTTAACGGTACTGTTTACGACAATGTTCACAAGTATTGTTCATCGACTTAACGACATGAAAGGAGGGTTTTGGTAATGAAATGGTAGGTCATGGGGGGTGTAATGTGAAGTTGGTAGTTGACAGGGAAAATAGTAATCGAGTAGTAATTCACAGGGGAAATGATAATTTCTCTTTTTGTTTTTTTGAAAGGAGTATGATGTTAATTTAGCTATAATATAATGCAGACGATTTTGACCATGTGCTTAATTAAAGGTTCAAATCAGTTATTATGCTCATCCCATGAGGTAAGTGCATATAAATTAAACTTAATGGTGTATTACTTGTGTTCATGGGAAAGACAATGTCATATTCACACTGTTGAAGAAGGAGTCCACGCGTAGAAACTAAATAAGATAATCATTAGATCTCCCTGCTTTTTCTTTTTCTTTGTACTCATCTCGCTCTCTCACATACAGTAAGCTATTGATCTAGACAAGTTATAGAGCTTCCCTCTTTCAAGTTATTGAATTGTTCTTCGTCCAGAAAAATAATAATTTGATCATCTTTCATCTAACAGCTAAGAATTTTTCAAAACCCCCACTAACCCCAATCAATTTTAACTTCAACCTTACAATCTTCTGGGCTTGTATGCCCCCTGATCAGTTGACCTTTTCGATCGTTTGTTGCTAGTGTCATTCATGATCTTTAGGCATGGGAAAAAAGATATAAATAGAACCATGATCCTCAACCTCTAAACCACCCAAGCATTACATTCAACAACCTAATTACGTCTGGAAATTTAGCAAGTTTGCTCAGCCATGATGAAGAATCCATCAGCTTCACCCTTCTACATGATATCTTGCCTGGTGATGTTATTGCTTCTCCCTTTGCCATCCCTCTTGGCTGACCCTGACCCATTACAGGACTTCTGCGTTGCTGATTTGAGTGCCTCTACATCAGTTAATGGCTTTCTTTGCAAACCCGCATCAAATGTAAGTTCAGATGATTTTTTCTTTGATGGGCTGAGCAAAGAAGGAAACACAACAAACATCTTTGGCTCCAATGTCACCGCTGCTAATGTCCTTTCATTTCCTGGGCTTAACACTCAAGGGAGTTCAATCAACCGAGTGGACTTTGCCATTGGAGGTGTTAATCCACCCCACTCTCATCCCCGTGCAACAGAGACTGATCTGGTCATTTCAGGGCAGGTGCTTATCGGGTTTGTGACGACTGGGAACGTGTATTTCTCCAAAGTTTTGACTGCCGGACAAATCTTTGTCATTCCTAGGGGACTTGTACACTTCCAAAAGAACGTTGGGCCAGGGAAGGCACTTATCTTCACCACCTTCAACAGTCAATTGCCAGGGGCTGCTGTCGTTCCATTAAATCTCTTTGCTTCGACACCATCGATTCCTAACGATGTGTTGACAAAGACCTTCCAAGTAGGAGACGATGTTGTCAATTCTATCAAGTCCAAATTCGTTGTTAAGCTGGGGCCTTATTCCAGATAGCCTCCCCTAGTTCCCTTGATTTGAAGATTGTGTAATAATGCTTTTCATAAAGCCTGCCTCCATTTCTTTTGTTGTTATTCATGTTATCTATATGTACCGTTAGAATATTTGCTATTATTTAGGTTTAGTCTAGGTTACTTGTTTATCACTCATAGCCTCTCTATATATTGAGGCATCTGTATTCATTCATATCATAGCATATGCTACTTAATACAATGTAGTCCTTACATATGTTTTTTCTTTCTTTTCTCTGTTTCATTCTTCTGCTTTATAATATATTCAACATGTACATTTACTGCTACCAGGAATGGGGACTAAGCAAACATATTTCAAAGAAGGAATTAATTGGGAATCGCACATATATATGAGACTTCGATCTAGTTATTCACTTAATTCTTGAATTATACAATAATATAGGGTTTCCACCTTTGATCACATTGAGCTTTGACTGCTTAAGTAATTCTCAGTTGTTCTTTTTATACTTCTGCATTGATTCAACTAGTTTAACGACTCCAAAATTTTGCACTATGAAGTTTAATTTCTTGATAACCACTATTGAAATACGAATATGAACCAATTATTAACATATTTAACAATAATTAAGAAACTCAATAATACCATTTTACTAGCTAGCTAGAGGTCTGCTTGGGCCCAACAAAGCCATTTGCTCTCGAGCCCAGCAAAGCCCATCTGCCCTTAGGTTGGGGCTGTGCTCGACGGGTCAACCCCCTCCCTCAACGGAGTTGCCAACCGGCGGTCTCTATCCCGACGTGCATGTTTCAAGGGAACCAACAACAAACGATATATAGGACCACTCTGATAACTGCGCCAAGGAAAGCATTTGCAGGTCATCACCCTTGTCACAATTCACATGTCTATCACCTCGCCAGGCAAGGCAACCCTATACTAATAGGATGTCGGAGTCCAACAAGTAATTAAGCAGTCTATATTGAGGATGTCGGCCAACAATGCGGCGCAGTCCGTACTAACAAGATGTCGAACGACGCACAAAGGTAAGAAGTTTATGCAGGCAGTATGTTCCCCAACCACATGGCGCCATGTGGCCCGAGTTACCACCCCAGTGAGAAGTACCACGCGTGTCTGGTTACTACATCATCTTCTCTACAAATAAGAGAGTCCATTGTAGCAGGTTAATGATTTGAACCTTTACAATCTTTACAACTCTCCCTTTGCTAATTTAAGCACTCGTGTGTTTCTTGTCGATCGGGTTGTCTCACGAGTTACC
Organism: Carpinus fangiana; assembly: GCA_006937295.1. Classification (NCBI taxonomy): domain Eukaryota; kingdom Viridiplantae; phylum Streptophyta; class Magnoliopsida; order Fagales; family Betulaceae; genus Carpinus; species Carpinus fangiana. Next base: position 3,118,077 of record CM017328.1, on the reverse strand, counting down.
TTAATTTACTTGTTTTAATTTCGTCTTTGCAAGTAGTACTCTTGATTAATTTGAGCTGCCGGCATACGGTCAACTGTATCAATAAAACTTAAAAGAGAAATTCTAAAAATCACAATCCTCCCATTACACATTTTAACATGAAATTGTATCAAATGGTAACATATTGTAAGTTTGTAAAAAAAATATTGGTTGACATGACTATATATACCGGCCAGGCGCTGCTACATCAACGCTTAAAGACTCGTATGTAAAATGCACATACAACTACCCTTAAAATCATTATAAATTTACGTGACATTCAAACAATAACATGCAAATTAACATCCTTGCATCAGCGATAAGTAACTAACAACGACGAAGTTAATTGGTCTTTCGCAAAGAAACTAAACCAATTATTAAGTTTGTCGATGGAGACAAATTAATCCTTAATTATGTTTTCGTTCAAGTCATGGTTGACGATCCCCTTTCCTTTTCCCTATTCTGAATAGAAAAAAAAAAAAAGAAAAAAAAAGGAAGAAAAAGTCACGGTTGACGAACCATTCCTGCTCTCTCTTGCATGTGCAGTCATCTATTTTATTATTGACTTGGTTTTATTAAAATATATATATTTTATAAAAAATCTATAGTTGTTTTATAAAAAATTAACATCTTTATTTCTTTTTTTTATCTTTTTAAAAAACATATCCTTGTAAATTGGTTTTTTTGATTTGTGAATGGTATTTTTGTCCTTATATTGGAAGGGACATTAGCATTTAATTTTGTCGGTAGTTTAAGAAGAGCATTGCCATTAAAGTAATAGTAAAAGAAAATATGCGTACTTACTTCTAATTTTTATTTTGGCAACCGTTCTTTCATGGATGGTATTCAAAAGCCTTGAAAGAAGATAATTACACAAGGATAAGTGAAAAGAAAAGAAAGTCATGGTATCTGTGCAACGTGGTTTAACTGGGAAATGGATCATTTCAATTTCAAATGAAATAGATATGAGCCATTTAGGCAAAAAGATGCAAAAAATGAGATCATATTGTCCTCATCTTTTACAATTATGACAACTTCGTCCTACAAAATTGCCTACATGGCTCCCCTCCGATTCATTTGAAATGGAGAGAATTCAATATTTTTATGGACAACATTATCTTCTAAACTAGGTTGGAGGAATTTCCTTCAACCTAGTCTATTGGACAGAAAACTATGAAATGACGTAAATGCCCTTAGGCTTTTTTTTTTAAAAAAAAAAAANAGGGTTACATTAAAAAAGCTCCCCCCCCCCCCCCCCCCTTTTTTTTGAAAGTGTATGATGTTAATATAATGCATACGATTTTGACCATGTGCTTAATTAAAGGTTCAAACAAGTTATTATGCTCATCCCATGAGGTAAGTACTTATAAATTGAAGGGGAAAATACATTTTTAACCCATAAAGTTTCAGTGCTTTTTCAATGTTAACCCAAAAGTTTAAAAATTTGCAATCCACCCCTATGAAGTTTCAAAATTTGGCAATTTTAACCTTCAGTTAATTTTTTCCGTTAAAATGGATGGAATCCTAGAAAAATAAGATTGAGGGCATTTTTGTCATTTCATACTTTTCCGTCCAATTTAACAGACAAACTAACGGAAAGGTTAAAATTGTCAAATTTTGAAACTTCATGGGGGTGGATTGCAAATTTTTAAACTTTGGAGTTAACATTGAAAAAGCACTGAAACTTCATGGGTTAAAAATACATTTTCCCCTAAATTAAACTTAATGGTGTATTACTTGTGTTCATGGGCAAGACAATGTCATATTCACACCGTTGAAGGAGTCCACAAGTAGAAACTAAATAAGATAATCATTAAATCCCCCCTTTTTTTCTTTTTCTTTGTACTCATCTCGATCGCTTTCTTACATACAGTAAGCTATATTGATCTAGTCTTCTAGACAAGTTATAGAGCCTCCCTCTTTCAAGTTATTGAATTGTTCTTCGTCCAGAAAAATAATAATTTGATCATCTTTCATCTAACAGCTAAGAATCAAACCGGCCCACTAACCCCAATCAATTTTAACTACAACCTTATCATCTTCTGGGATTGTATGCCCCCTGATCAGTTGACCTGTTCAATTCGTTTGTTGCTTGTGTCGTCATGTTTGCCTCAGCGAAATTAATGAGGTTTTGGGCATCGGAAAAAAGATATTGTTGGGAGATTAAATCGATATGGAGTTTTTACCAAGAACACATTAATATACATAATTGAACACAACTCTAACCCAAAAGCCTAAGCTAATGGGCTAAGGTCCACTTAGGTATATTAAGTACTCTTTTCTTTTATATTTTCTCAATGTAGGACACAACACTCACAAGTGCACTCACAACAGATATAAATACAACCATGATGTTCAACAACCCAATCACCTCTAGAAAACAAGCCTACACAGTAACACAGCCATGATGAAGAATCCATCAGCTTCACCCTTCTACATGATGTCTTGCCTGGTGATGTTATTGCTTCTCCCTTTGCCATCCCTCTACGCCGACCCTGACCCATTACAGGACTTCTGCGTTGCTGATTTGAGTGCCTCTACATCAGTTAATGGCTTTCTTTGCAAATCTGCATCAAAAGTAAGTTCAGATAATTTTTTCTTTGATGGGCTGAGCAAAGAGGGAAACACATCAAACATCTTTGGCTCCACTGTCACCGCTGCTAATGTCCTTTCATTTCCTGGGCTTAACACTCTTGGGAGTTCAATCAACCGAGTGGACTTTGCCATTGGAGGTGTTAACCCACCCCACTCTCACCCCCGTTCGACAGAGACTGATTTGGTCATTTCAGGGCAGGTGCTTGTCGGGTTTGTGACAACTGGGAACGTGTATTTCTCCAAAGTTTTGACTGCCGGACAGATCTTTGTCATTCCTAGGGGATTGGTGCACTTCCAAAAGAATGTTGGGCCAGGGAAGGCACTTATCTTCACCACTTTCAACAGTCAATTGCCAGGGGCTGCTGTCGTGCCATTAAATCTCTTTGCTTCAACACCATCGATTCCTAACGATGTGTTGACAAAGACCTTCCAAGTAGGAGACGATGTTGTCAATTCTATAAAATCCAAGTTCGGTTCTTAAGATGAGGCCTTTCACATAGCCTCCCATTGTTTTGAAGATTTGTATAATAATGCTTTTCATAAAGCACACCTGTATGTGTTTTTATAGTTATTCATTTATTCTTGAGTTATACAATAACGGATCACATTGAGCCTCGACTGCTTAAGTATTTCTCAGTTGCTCTTTCTATACATGACGAAATAATTTTGATATAACTCCCTAACGGCATTGTCGTAAGTGTGCATGATCATTGATATTGATATGGACTAATAAGCTTAATTGTGACTCGATTCAATAATTAAATTGGAGGAAAATATTTGCATTTGTTTGGTGTACGAAACCAATAATGCCCTCAAGTTGCCTTCTAGGGAGGAGATTCGTCTAAAAAAAAAGTCAAAGCGGTCAAAAACCCATCAGCCTCGGAAGAGCCGGAGGAACTCCGACGTCCAAGTCAATATAGGGCGAGAGAGAGTGCTCTCTCGTATAAGCAGAGAATATTGATAGAGTATGTAGAACGATAAAATTGTGTACCTTAGGCCTTATATATATACAAGCATGTAATTTGTGAAGCACTCTAAAGTCTTCTAGAATTTGTTGGAGGGATCATGGCTTTAGGTCCATTGGGTCTTAGGCTCATTCGATTGATGAGCTGAAAATAAGTTTATTTAGGCCTTTTTTATGCATGTCTTGAGTTTTTATGTCCTACTGATTTTTAATTTCAAATTTAAGTAGCATGAATGAGACATTCATTTTTTTTTTTTTTTTAAACAAACCATATATAGAAACCAAACCAGCAGTAAACTACAGAACTCAAGGAAAAGAGAGGGCGGAGGGGGGGGGGGGGGATGAGGATCTTTTCCACTACAAATGGGAATGGAGCTAGGGGGAGAGACTAAGGAGGGAATGCAGTCCGGGAGAGCCCTTGTTGCGGCCCTATATGCCGCATAATTGGCGCAGAAGTTAGTACTTATGTTGATTTTTCTTGCTTCCCACAAAGAGGAGGCTGGAAAGCTAGAGATAGTATCCTTAATATCAGGTTCAATCTGCCAATCCATAACACAGGTTGGATTTTGTAAAGCTGAAATAACTACAAAAGAGTCCCCTTCAAGTACAACATGATCAAGCTTCAATGAGGTTGCCAACACACTTGCTAGTTGAGCAGTAAGTGCTTCACCAAAGGTTGGACTGCAAGAAGGCCTGATTTGGGAGAGAATTTTTAGCATCACACCATTGAAATCCCTATATACAGCTACTTGAGCAGAGAAATCTTCTTGGATAGCTGTATCAAAATTCACCTTGCAAAAATTTGATGGAGGCTTGGACCAAATCTCCTTAACAAGTTTCTTTTTTGAGGACCAAGCTGCATAGTGTTCCCAAGAGACTCTTTTGATGTTGGCAGCAAGCTTTAAGGCATCAGGGATCACTCCTTTATGAACAACTTGATTTTTGGAAAACCATAGCAGGTCACATAGAACAGCTGCAAAAATCTGAAACAAGTGTAAGTCTGCAATAGGAATACCAAACGAGATGTTTGGGGTTGAAATGCCTTTAATCCAATCTGAAAGACTAAGAGAGGACCATTTCAGAGAATCAAGAGGTCAATGAGATAATCTCCAAGCTATTTTAGCAAAAAAAAAACAATTGAAGAAGAGATGAGAAAGTGAGTCATCTTCTACATTGCATAAGGGGCACACTAAGTTGGAATGAGGGATGGGGAAAACATCATTTAACCTACTCTTGGTGGGGACAATGTCCCAAGCAATTTTCCAAAGAAAGAGTTTTAATATGTCATTTAAGTTCATTTTCCAGAAAAGCTTCCATTTAGATGGAGAAAAAGGAAAAACAGAAGGGACAATTCTCTGACTACTTATAAGCTTATGAGCAGATTTTGTGGAAAACAAGCCATTAGCAGCAGGAGTCCAGATGAACTTATCCTCAGTGAGAGATGAAAAGTTAATCTTAAGAATCTCTCTAATGCTAGCAGAGTCAAAAAGTTAGTGTAACAGAGGCATATTCCAAGCAGCAACTGACAAGGTAGGGAGAATAGATGAGCTATGGATTCTGTTGCAGGCACCTTTGGAAATGAAGGAGTTAGATTTCAGAATGCCTTTCCATAGCCATGAGAAAGAAGAAGAAAGGGATGGGGGGAAAGAAAAGAGTTTGAATGGAGATACTTACCTTGAAGCTGAGTCACCCACAGGGAGTCTGATTTAGTGAGAATTTTTTAGCCAAGCTTTGATATGAGAGCCAAATTAACTTCTCTCATTTTTCTGATGCCTAAGCCACCTAAAACCTTTGGAATACAAAGAGAATCCCAAGCCTTTAAAGTGAGATTTCTAGACTTTTTGGAAGGGAACCCCCACCAAAAGTTTTTGAAGATCTTGTCTAGCTCATGACAGCAACTAATAGGCAGCAAGAAGGAACTCATGGCATAAGAGGGAAGAGCAGCTGCAACTGATTTGATCAAAACCAGCATGCCTGCTTGAGAGAGAGTTTTAGCTCTCCAGCATTCAATCCTACTAAGAACTTTATCAATAATGCTTTGAAAAGATCTTTTCTTAAAATTTCTCATGAGAATTGGCAGACCAAGATAGAGAGATTTGGAATGGTTAGTGGAATAAGGAAATAAATTAAGGATGGAATCAGAAGTGGCTGTATTGGTGTTTTTGTTGAAACGGATGGAGGATTTGGTTGCACTAATAGATTGACCAGACCAGGTGCAGTACTTATCCAAGCATGACTTAAAACAAGCAGCTTCACTCAAAGAAGCTTTCCCAAACATAAGTAGGTCATCAGCAAACAGAATATGATGAATTGCTGAGTAGTTTCTGGATATATATCCTGAGGCTATTGGTGCATCCTTTCCTTTCTTCTTTGAACAACAGTCTAGAGAAGACTTCAAAGCCTAGGATAAAAAGAAAAGGAGACAGGGGATCTCCTTGTCTCAATCCTCTCTTAGGGAAAAAATGACCAAAAGGGCTACTATTCAGCAGGATAGAGAATGAGACTGATGAGATGCAGGTTTTGATCCAAGAGATCCAAATTGGACTGAAACCAAGTTTATCCAAAATTGCCAAAAGAAAGGACCACTTCATTCTATCAAATGTCTTCTCCATGTCCATTTTAAGAAACATAAAACCTCATTTGCCTCTTTTGGAATTGAAAGAGTAAAGGAGTTAATGAGCCAAAATCGTATTGTCTTAGATGTTTCTGTTTGGCACAAAAGCAGATTGAAGTGGAGATATAATCTTATAAGGATGAACTTTCAATCTGTTGGCCATAATTTTTTATATAATCTTATAGACAATATTGCATAAGCTAATAGGTCTGAATTGGTTTGCAGTGAGGGAATCACTGAGTTTGGGAACCAAAGTAATGAAAGAGTGATTCTGATCCCTTGGCAAAAAATTGTTTTGGAAAAAATTCCAAATGCACTGCAAGACCTCTTTGTTAATAGAATCCCAGTATTTTCTGTAGAATATAGCTGTGAAGCCATCAGGCCCAGGGGCTTTGGTTGAACCAAGATTGGCTAAAGCTTGATCTAAAACTAAGTACCAGGTCCCATCGTTAATACAAATAATAATAATAATAAAAACAGGTCCCATGAACCGATATATCATAAAATCCTTAAATCTGTTTTCGTTGAAGTCATGGTTAACGAACCTATCATGTATTTTATTATATATTGACTTGTTCGTGTCCAACAAAAACAAGAAGATTATCTTTCATAGATCTAAAAGCTAAGAATTCACAATCTTTTTTTGGAAGTTTAAAGAAATTGTAAACAACCGTAAAATTAATTAGGATTATTGATAAAAAGAAGAAGAAAAGATTTTTAATACTATTTGTTGGTATATTATGAATGCAAACGGTTTATTAGGATTGCATGAGTTAGGAAAAGAGATCGGTGAAGAGAAAGATGACATTTGTGTGAAAAATCACGTGAAAATTAAATTGGCAGTAGAACAAAAATAGAACATAATGTCCCGAATAGGGTTTTGCGGACTTTGATCTAACAAGGCTGGATTTTGTTCGAATGAAAAAGCAGTTAGAAGAGTCTTTTTAATGAATAAAATTATGATTTTTTTTAATGAAAAAAAAAAAAAAAAAACTTTACAAAGGTTTCAGAATTTTCACGCATTTTGAGAAGACTCTACAAAATTTAAAAACTCTCAATTTCACTCATCAAACTTCTAATTTGATGTAATCTACCACCTCTGTTGGCGTTAAATTCTAACCAGAGGCTATGAAAAATACCAAAATACCCTCAACTTTGGTAGATGGCATCAAATAAGAAGTTCGAATGGTAAAATTGAAAGTTTTTTTAACTTTGAGGGTACGTCTTCTCAAAACATGTGGAATGAGTTTTTTTTTTTTTTAAAAAAAAGGAGACGATTTTGACCATGTGCTTAATTAAAGGTTCAAACCAGTTATTATGCTCATCCCATGATCAGGTAAGTAAATATAAATTAAACTTAATGGTGTATTACTGTGTTCATGGGCAAGACAATGTCATATTCACACCGTTGAAGGAGTCCGCAAGTAGAAACTAAATAAGATAATCGTTAAATCCCCTTTTTCTTTTTCTTTGTACTCATCTCGATCGCTTTCTTACATACAGTAAGCTATTGATCTAGACAAGTTATAGAGCCTCCCTCTTTCAAGTTATTGAATTGTTCTTCGTCCAGAAAAATAATAATTTGATCATCTTTCATCTAACAGCTAAGAATCAAACCGGCCTACTAACCCCAATCAATTTTAACTTCAACCTTATCATCTTCTGGGATTGTATGCCCCCTGATCAGTTGACCTTTTCGTTTGTTGCTTGTGTCGTCATTCATGATGTTTGCCTCGGCGAAATTAATGAGGTTTTGGGCATTCGGAAAAAAGATATAAATACAACCATGATGTTCAACAACCCAATCACCTCTAGAAAACAATCCTACACAGTAACACAGCCATGATGAAGAATCCATCAGCTTCACCCTTCTACATGATATCTTGCCTGGTGATGTTATTGCTTCTCCCTTTGCCATCCCTCTGCGCTGACCCTGACCCATTACAGGACTTCTGCGTTGCTGATTTGAGTGCTTCTACATCAGTTAATGGCTTTCTTTGCAAACCTGCATCAAATGTAAGTTCAGATGATTTTTTCTTTGATGGGCTGAGCAAAGAGGGAAACACATCAAACATCTTTGGCTCCACTGTCACCGCTGCTAATGTCCTTTCATTTCCTGGGCTTAACACTCTTGGGAGTTCAATCAACCGAGTGGACTTTGCCATTGGAGGTGTTAATCCACCCCACTCTCACCCCCGTTCGACAGAGACTGATCTGGTCATTTCAGGGCAGGTGCTTGTCGGGTTTGTGACAACTGGGAACGTGTATTTCTCCAAAGTTTTGACTGCCGGAGAGATCTTTGTCATTCCTAGGGGACTGGTGCACTTCCAAAAGAATGTTGGGCCAGGGAAGGCACTTATCTTCACCACTTTCAACAGTCAATTGCCAGGGGCTGCTGTCGTGCCATTAAATCTCTTTGCTTCAACACCATCAATTCCTAACGATGTGTTGACAAAGACCTTCCAAGTAGGAGACGATGTTGTCAATTCTATAAAATCCAAGTTCGGTTCTTAAGCTGATGCCTCCCGTTGATTTGAAGATTATGTAATAATGCTTTTCATAAAGCCTGCAGCCTCCATTTCTTTTGCTGTTATTTAGGTTATCTATCTGTACGTGTTGTTATGGTTATTGATTATACAATAAATTAAGGTTTTCACCTCTGATTTCTTCATGCATTGAGCTTTGACTGCTCGTTGATCACTTTAAAGAGAATCGGTAGGATTAAATAACACCCAGGAATCCAGGATCTGATACAATATGTACGTAGGGAAAAACCTCGAAGAATATACCTCAAATAGGAACATACTGTAACATTAATGAATAAGAATTTATAAAATAAGTTCCAGAAAACTAAGCACAGGCCTTAAAAACTAAATTCACCCTAAGAGATTTTGTCTGCGTTCTAATACACAGTTGACTAAATCCAGGCAGACAATTACTTCAGATCGAAGATCATATTTTCTACTTACGTTGTCATATTACAAATGAAAAATGCTTGTCGTACGTGAGTTTCACGTAAGTGTAGCTTACGTGTTGACATGCATGGCAGCACAACACGGTTCTACCAAAAGTTATTTTGGGGTGGTCGACAATCTCCTTAGGATAAAGTGGTGGTCGGTCACCTTCACCCCGATGGGTAAGATCCGGTTGTCATTGCGACCCCCAGTGTGGTGGTTAGGGGTGGTAGCAACCACGAAATTAATCGTACCAAACACTAGAAAATAAGAAAAAAAGGTTTTACATCAAAACAAACCGGTCAGGCTTTAAGGGCTTAAAAACCGATTGAGTTTGATACAAATCATACACGTAAACTTATAATGTAACCGTATGCAGAGTAGTGATTTGTATAAATGAGGTTACTGTAGCCACGTCAGAAAAGTTAAGTTTTTTTGCAGTGATCGAGAAGGTAACAAAAAAATCTGCATTCAATTATTAAATGTGTAATAATTGTTTGATAATCATTTTCCTACATCTGATCATCTCAAGCGAAACAATTAGTGCCTCACATGGTGACGTTGTTAATTAAGCTGGTTCGAGTGTGAATTAAAGAGTCTAATTCTTGATGACGTTGTTACTCTGTTACAACTCTTACACGCCATTGATTCTTGATGACCCTTTTTTACACGCCATCGATTACATGCCAAGAAAAAAAAAAAAAGGATCATATGACCCTTAGAGATTTTGTCTGCGTTCTAATACACAATTGCCTAAATCCAGGCAGATAGTACTTCAGAAGATCATATTTCCAACTTATTAATTACAAATGCTTGTCATACGTATATAGGTGTACGTAGCTTAAGCGCTGATGTGGCAGTGTAACATATATGGTTCTACCATATATATCCGGTGGCGGAGCCAAGGGGTCAAATGCCTGCCATATATACCCCCCTTTGATCCCCAAAAATTCTCCCTACCTTAGGTACAAATGCCCCCCAAATGTTCTTATGCTCATCAACAACTAGTATACCCTCTTTGGGCAACTCTTGATGGCAAATGCCCCCTTGACTAAATGTTGAAAATAATGCAAAAAAACCATTGTAAGGCAAATGTACCTTTGGAGCAGTTGCAGAAATGCAGCAAAACAAAAAGAGCAGTTGCATAAATATTATGCAGCAAAACAAAAGGTTGAAGATGATACGTATGCCACTATGTCGTATGCGTGCAAGAGAAAGCACAAGGAGACAAAAGGTTTAAAAAAAAAAAAAAGGTACAACAAGTAGAGAAACATACAAAGCACAAGTAGACAAAAGGTTAATTTTTTTTTTTATAAAATTATTAAGCGAAGAAGACAAGATGCATGCTACGATGCTAACATGCGTGAAAGAGGGAAAAAAAAATGCAGCATGCAAAACAAGACCAATAAATTATTTTTTATATTTAATTATTTTTAATATTTTAATTAATTTTAATATTTTAATATTTTTATTATTTAATTATTTTTTAATATTTTAATTAATTTTAATTTTTTATTCATTAAAAAAAAAAGCCTCCCATCCGTCGACGTCCTGGCTCCGCCACTGTATATATCAGCCCAAAATAATTTTTTTAATGAGTTATTTTGAGGTGACCAAACAATCCCTGCCCAAGCACTCTCATGAGTGGTCGACAATCTCTTTGAGGTAAGGAGGTGATCGATCACCCTACCCTGATGGATTAGATTGATCTGGTGGTCATCGTCACCCCCAACGTGGTGGTTAGAGGTGACACCAGCCATTAGATCAGTCGTACTAAACACCAACGGATAAGAACAAGGTTTTGAATTGAAATAAATTGGGCTTTAAGAGCACGAAGAATTACTTAGTCTGATACAAATCACAAAAGTTCTTCTAACTTTTCAACGTAGTGAAAGATATACATGAAAGAAAAGTAAAAAATTTCAAATAGATTTAATTTTTTCATAATTCAACCCCATGCATTATGAACCTGACCTCCCCGCGCGCGGTGTATATATAGATAGCAATCGATGAAACATACGTCTGTGTGAGATAAGCCAACTTAGATTATGGTCAGCTGAGTTCAAGTGCCAAAGTCAAACATTTTATAATGGAAATTGTGGGGGACCCGCGCGCAACCTTAATTTCTTTTGTGAGGAAAGATTGGTGGCTAATTCGCAACATAATTGCGTGATCATTTAGCTCTACAATAACTCTGAATAGTATTTAATAAACATATTATATATAAAGAGAGCCTCTATGGTCTGGTCATGGTGCAAACCCTCCATTTTACAGCATCAACTGCAAAAAATAAAATGAGTTTATCCACACCAAATCAAAATGAAAAATATCCAAACCAAAGAAAGACTCACGCGACCACCAGAGACCCACGGCCAAGAAAGACCCAACAAACCCACGTCGGCCGTGGGTTTGGACCCATGCCGGTAGTCGATTTGGCAAGACCCACGCCTGCAGTGGGTCTGGCCTCTCGCCGGTAGTGACCCGACTTCAAACCACCGTGACTCAACTCCGAACCTGCAGTGACCCATCTAAATCCGCCTCAAAACTCGATTGTANAGATTGATCTGGTGGTCATCGTCACCCCCAACGTGGTGGTTAGAGGTGACACCAGCCATTAGATCAGTCGTACTAAACACCAACAGATAAGAACAAGGTTTTGAATTGAAATAAATTGGGCTTTAAGAGCACGAAGAATTACTTAGTCTGATACAAATCACAAAAGTTCTTCTAACTTTTCAACTTAGTGAAAGATATACATGAAAGAAAAGTAAAAAAATTCAAATAGATTTAATTTTTTCATAATTCAACCCCATGCATTATGAACCTGACCTCCCCGCGCGCGGTGTAGATATAGATCGATAACAATCGATGAAACATACGTCTGTGTGAGATAAGCCAACTTAGATTATGGTCAGCTGAGTTCAAGTGCCAAAGTCAAACATTTTATAATGGAAATTGTGGGGGACCCGCGCGCAACCTTAATTTCTTTTGTGAGGAAAGATTGGTGGCTAATTCGCAACATAATTGCGTGATCATTTAGCTCTACAATAACTCTGAATAGTATTTAATAAACATATTATATATAAAGAGAGCCCCTATGGTCCGATCGTGGTGCAAACCCTCCATTTTACAGCATCAACTGCAAAAAATAAAATGAGTTTATCCACACCAAATCAAAATGAAAAATATCCAAACCAAAGAAAGACCCACGCCGGCCGTGGGTTTGGACCCATGCCGGCAGTCGATTTGGCAAGACCCACGCCTGCAGTGGGTCTGGCCTCTTGCCGGTAGTGACCCGACTTCAAACCACCGTGACTCAACTCCGAACCCGCAGTGACCCATCTAAATCCACCTCAAAACTCGATTGTAATGCCTAAAATTCGTTTCTAATGCCTCAAAACTCATTTTTTTGATTTAAATTTAAAACCTAGATGGAAAAGTTAACCCTCTAGGGATTTTATCACCCTAAAGGCCGGAAAAAATGGCTCCACACCGGAAAATCGCCTGAGAAAATGACTCACGAGAGAAGGAAGAAGAAAAGAAAAAAAAAATGACTCCATGGCCATCCTGTTGTAGCTTGAAAAAAAAGACGAAAAAAAATTAGAGAAGGAAGAAGGAGGTGTCGTGGAGAGAAAAGAAAAAGAAGGAAGAGAAAGACAAAAAAAAAAAAAAGAAATGGAAGGAATCTGGTGTAGGCAGGCGTGAAGAGAAAAGAAAAAAAGAAAATGAAAGGAATCTGGTGTATTTGGGCTTATGTTATTTTGATACAATTTTTTAGTTTTTGCTGAAGTGACAGTATGTGAATGAGGACTGTAAAACACTCTTTTAAGGAGCATCTTGACCAAAAGTTTAATTCATATATAAAACTTGATTGATAAGAAAGTATCTAAAAAATGGCATGTGTTGACATGATTTTGTGGATTTTTTATTGGGCATGCAAGACAATGTCAGATTCACATGGTTGAAGAAGTTGATAAGTAGCTACCACCGTACCTTCCCAGGCCGGTCCAATCAATTCCAGACCAGATGCTGAAAATAATCAAAGATTATCATCTTTCGTGCTTCGCAAACTCAACTAATCCCAACTAATCTCCAAGGTGGGACTTTTTAGCTTCAACCTTATCTTCTGCTGGGCTTGTATAGTATTGTATGCATTGCCCCCTCATGATCAGTTGACATTTTACTTTCAAATCTTTTAGAAAGGAATAGATTAATGGAGTTTTGGGAATGGGAAGAGAGATATAAATAGAACCATGATCTTCAACAACTAAACCAACCCAATTACCTCTAGAAAGCAAGCCTGCTCAGCCATGATGAAGAATCCAGCAGCTTCACCCTTCTGCATGCTATCTTGCCTGGTGATGTTATTGCTTCTCCCTTTGCCATCCCTCTCGGCTGACCCTGACCCATTGCAGGACTTCTGCGTTGCTGATTTGAGTGCCTCTACATCAGTTAATGGCTTTCTTTGCAAACCCAAATCAAATGTAAGTTCAGATGATTTTTTCTTTGATGGGCTGAGCAAAGAGGGAAACACAACAAACGTCTTTGGCTTGAGTGTCACCGCTGCTAATGTCCTTGCATTTCCTGGGCTCAACACTCTTGGGTTGTCAATGAACAGAGTGGACTTTGCCATTGGAGGAGTTAATCCACCCCACTCTCACCCTCGTGCAACAGAGACTGGTGTGGTCATTTCAGGGCAGCTGCTTGTGGGGTTTGTGACAACTGGGAATGTGTATTTCTCAAAAGTTATTAGTGCTGGGCAGATCTTTGTCATTCCTAGGGGACTCGTGCACTTCCAAAAGAATGTTGGACCAGAGAAGGCCCTTGCCTTCACCTCTTTCAACAGTCAATTACCAGGGGCTGATGTTCTCCCATTGAATCTCTTTGCTTCAACACCACCGATTCCAAACGACGTGTTGACGAAGGCCTTCCAAGTAGGAGACTATGTTGTCAATTCTATAAAGTCCAAGTTCGGTTCTTAAGCTGATGCCTTCCAGGCAAATAAGCAAATCAAATATCATGCTGAATATATATATTCCAACATAAAGTTTGTGTGATAAAGCTTTTTAATAAAGCCTGCCTTCATGTTTCTTGTGCTGTTATTCAGATTATTTATCTGTGTTGTTATGGTCTTTTTTAAATGAATGAGATTTTTACCAAAGAAAACAGAGTTTTACAAGCACTTTAGCGTGTACATCTGGATCAACAGCTACAACCAGCAGCTAACCAAACTATTTTTCACAAATGCTCTTCAGCAACATATCTAATCTTCTAAAAATTCCAAGAATCCTTTCCGGTAATGTGCTTAATTCTTCATTATAATTTAATTTTAAAATTTAAACACATCATTTTTCATTATAAATTAAAAAGATATAAAAATATATCTCACTTATTTAAATAAAAAAAAATTAAATCTTTGCTCCTATAAATATATATGATTTAAAATAAATAGTATAAAAAAAATTAGCAAGAATGATACATAGATTATAATATAATTAACGCAACTAATGACATATGAATTATATTGAAATATAATTAATTATGTTAAGTATAATTAACGCAATTAATTATATTAAAATATAATTAATACAATTAATGACGCTAATTAATAACTGATTTTTTTAAGAAATATATATATGTGACGTCTTTTTTTCTTTCTTTCTTCTTCTTCTTCTTCTTCTTTTTTTTTTTTGAGAATCCTAAACGTATTACTACATAATAATTTGATTTATATTATTTGTTTCCTTATTTGATTCGGACATTAATAAGATTTAATTTATTAAATAATTTAAATATGAAAAACTCTTGAAATTTAATTAACGCAATTAATGACCAATTTTTTAAGAAAAACCTGTTCACTCTTAAAAACCGGTTTAAAAATTATGCATTAAAAAACCGGTTTAGCCTTAAAAAAAAAAGGGTTCATTTGAATATGAAAAACTCTTAAAATATAATTAATGTAATTAATTACGCTAATTAATGACTGAACTAGTTCACTCTTAAAAAACCGGTTAAAAAATTATGCCTTAAAAAACCGGTGTAACCTTTAAAAAAATAGGTTCATGCCACATATTGCAATATTAAAGCACTTCTAAGAATGATTCGGCTTTTATATATAAATATATGATTCCCCTGCTTCCAAATATTATACAAATGACTGAATGAGTCTCAATGACGCACTCAAACTCAGTCTGCATAAAGTTTCTTTCAACCTTCTGCATTTCAAATCTCTTATACCCCAATCTATAATATCCTCCCAAGCTGTATATGGAAAATGATCCTCTCCATTTCAAATTCCTTCCAGTTAATGCATTTAGAAGGGTAGTGTTGTTTAAAAATATCGTCTTAAATGACCCATGCCTTGGAGCTTTTTACCATTATTATCTTTTCTTTTCTTTTTTTTGTTGAAGTTTTTATACCAACCCATTCTCATCAACTCTCTTTGCTTCGACAACGTCGATTCCAAATCACGTGTTGACTAAGGCCTTCCAGGTAGAAGAAGATGTTATGCTTATTCTTGAATTTTACAATTAAAGTTCTCGCCTATGATCAGTGGCGGAGCCAAGGGGGTTGAACCCCTAAAGATTCTCTTTACCTAGATATAATTTTTTCTCATGCCCCCTTATCAACAACTGGTATGCCCCATCTTAGCAACTTTGGAGGGAAAATAGTCATGATTATATCCTAGGACCAGCCATGAAATCAAAGGATTTCAGAGAA
Organism: Carpinus fangiana; assembly: GCA_006937295.1. Taxonomy (NCBI): domain Eukaryota; kingdom Viridiplantae; phylum Streptophyta; class Magnoliopsida; order Fagales; family Betulaceae; genus Carpinus; species Carpinus fangiana. Next base: position 3,102,212 of record CM017328.1, on the reverse strand, counting down.
AAAAAGGGTTTTAGAAAATATAGAAAAATAAAAGGTTGAAGAAGATGAACAATTTCACTAAACTGCATGCACCGTTCATTAACATAAAATTTCACGTGATTTTGTCCAGATTTCACGTGTACAGCCTAAATAGTAAATAATTAATAAAGTATAATTAAAATAATATAACTAACAACACAAACACAAGTAGACAAATTAAGGCATGAAAAACAAAAGAAAATATAAATAAATAAAGTGGGATACAAGCGTCAGGCATGCAACCATGCCTAGCCTTTTGTTGGAATTGCAAGCAAAGCCAAAAAGTAGAAAAATAATCAATTTTTTTTTTTATAATTTTTTATAATATTTTTAATTAATTTTATTTTTTTATTTATTAAAAAATATGCCCCATGACGCCAATTTTCTGGCTTCGCCACTGCCTATGATTTCAAGCATTGAGCTTTGGCTGCTTGTTGACTTCAGGAGAATTAGTAGGATTAAATGACACCCGGGATTTGCTTCAATGTTAGAAAAGACCTCGAAGAATGACTCTATAATGATATTGTTACGATGTTTAGGATTTAATCAAATTTGTATCCAATAATTGCAGGATTTTTGAATCAGGCCATTAATAATTGGTATTAGAGCAAAAATCATGGCATGAGTTCGAATCACAGAAAAAAAAAAAACTTAGACTGGATTAAAATGTCATTACATTGAATATAGACATAATGTTATGTTATTGAATACTAGTAGGTAAGTAAACCCGTCAAAAGAAAAAGAGCTATTTTCGGATCATCACCAATAAAGTAGGCCACCCGTCACGATGTTTAGTATTGATCCAAATCAAGTGTTACGATATTTGGATAATTACTTAAACCCATTGTTCATTATGTGCTAGTACATCGATTCTACTAATATTGCATTATTTGAAATTGTTTCACAACCACTACTAAAACAGGACTTTGTACCAATTAGTAACATATTTAACAATTAATAAGAAATCAGAAATTGTATCAATTAGTAACATACTGTAACAAGGAATAAACATTTATAAATAAATTCCTGGAAGCACAGTCCTTTGCTTACACGGCTGAAGGAAGAACAAAATTCACCCTAGGAGATTTTGTCTGCTTACTAGTACAATTGACTAAAGCGTATCCAGTCAGATGGTACATAAGAAGATCAATTCATTTTCTACAAACGATCTCCCCTATTACAAATTTAGGAACATTCCAACAGATAGGAAACACATTTCAGCACCAGATGTAGAGAAACCTATGATGAAGATACCTGAAGTACTAATTCTGCTGTTGATCTGCTTATGCTCATGAGATTAAATTGCTCTTTCAAAACTACCACCAACCTGCATATGTAGCCATTCAGGCTGCGAGCTTTGAGCATATTCCCTCGTTGGTTGTGATCCAAATATCATCCCAGAAGCATCAAATGTCTGTGAATCAAGCTGAAACACCGCATCAGCTGGTTAGAAAAATCATATAGCATAGAAATTCCATTAAAATCTTACTTTCTGATCTCTGTGCTGCAATTAACATATCTAAAGAGCCCATGCACCAAAAACTGAAGTATCATTGGAAATGAAATACAACCAAACAATGCAGTATTGAACCTGGAAAACAGTCGTAATAAACATGTCCATGGACTAAGGGTATTACAAGGGAAAAAAAATTAAGTGCATCCATGAATTGAAGGGGGCAAAAAGTACGTGAGAAGACGAGTTGGCATAATCATGCATAATGAAAACCAATAATTGCATCACTGCACAGGAGCTTGGAAGCACTAAAAGAACAGTTGAGCAGAAAAAAAGAACGTGGGGCCAGGCCAGGGGGTGAAGATAGGTAGATCAAGATATGGCTTTATGTAGATGTGGACCAACCAAACATGGTCCCTGTTGTCAACCCCAATTATTGGGAAATATCAACACTTCAGTGCCGTATCAACATAAAATAGATATTTTCATATTTGCTTCTTTTGTGGTAAAGGGTTTGAAGCAATTAAGATGTTGTCCAGTGGTGCATGAGTTCATATTTAAGCACAAGAAGTTCCACTGCGACTATCTTCTTCAGAAAGCACACCTATAGCCACAACTTCCAAAGCAAAAGATCCAAAAGCATTATAGAGGCATGATAATTGAAAATGAAACAAAAGAACAGAAATATGCATGGAACTAGAACACGGTAGTGGTACCATGAATCTACAGAAAACAAGAACACGGTGATCATGGGAGCTTCAAGCTCCACCCTATGAAACTTCGATTAGAAATTTTATTTATAACTCATAATGGAAAAGTTATGAAAGTATTAAAAACACCTTTGAAATTGGAAAGAAAATTGGACAGGAGTAATAAAGTAAAAACAGGCAAATGGCCATTTAGCAGGCAAATTAAGGAGTGTGAATTTACTATTTGACAAAATTAATGGTTTACTACAGCTATTATCATTGTTAAAAGCATTACTTTGACCTTTGGGCAACCAACAGCTTCATCTAACAATAATAATAATCATAAGAAAGGCATTACAAGAGAAGTTCTCTACTCTTTGCTCCTTGAATCGTTGACACACACAAATTGGTACAAGAAACGAATTCAAACATAAGGCCCCAAAAAGAAAATAATCAAGAATAAAAGTCACTAATTGCCTATTTTGTCTCGACCGTCTCCTATGAGAAGGAAAAGATAATTCCTCACACTTATCCAAAAACAAAGAAAAAAGAAATGAGGTGTTTTCAACTTCAAAACATTGTAATTTCACTTATGTTGGTGCTGACACGAAAAGCAATTATGTAGCAATTTGATCACACTTTGAAGCATTAAACTGCTTCAACATGAAGCTTCGGTCAGTACTTATTCCATTATAAAAAACCATTACACTTTTTTTCAAACTCAAAACTGAGCTGTGATGCTCAATGCGTAAGATTAGTGCTTAAATTCAGTCAATAAGTATTTTAAAGTGCAGTAAGGGTCTGGCTTTAGTTGCCACCCAAGTTTGATAAATTCTAGTATTGGATGGCTGAAAAGTCTTCCAGCAGTATTGACATGACCATGTAGAAATTATTATTTTCCCAACAAGCAGCTCACTGTAAAGAATAAAAATACATTCCTCATATGATGTATCAGAAAATAATTCCATGGATTCAATAGCTTTATGATGAAAGATGTGTTACGTAACCAAAAAATTAATCTAAGCTTACATCTTTCGAAGGAAAGCCCTCAATGGTGGGGTTCAAGCTCATCCTTGAATTAACTGCTTCAAGCTTCATCGAGAGGAACTGCAATATCCAATAAGTATACAAAGGTTCAGGTTCAGCATCTAAAGGAAATTATTGTCATAAAGTAGCAACAGAGATACGTACCTCAACCTGGCATTGCAACGACTGAATGTAGTTAATTATCTCATCAAGGACAAGTGCTTTTCCAATAACCTGGTCAGAGGGGAAGTACATGAAGTCAAGCAAAGCTGAATTTTGAACTTATACCTTCTGATTTTTAAAAGATATAATTAGGATATACCTACTACTAAAATTGGGAACTTGAAACGTTACATTTAACAGACGCAAATACGGCAATTTTTTTAATATGCTAAATCATATAGCATTAATCGGTGTAATCAATAGTAATAGCACCTATCTTAACCAACGAACAAGAGAACATTATATACCTTGTTACATCCAGGGACCAAATCTTGGAGAATTTTCATCCTATCACTGATCTTCTCCCTTCTTGCCTGCCAATATGGGCAAGGTTATATATACTGCTTTACCAGCTTTACCATACATATCAAAGACAATAGTGACCAATATAAAAATACTTAAAAGACAGTCATTCCAAATCTGAATCTAGAGTTCCGGTAACAGCGTGAAAGTCTAGTTCATTATTTTCGGGAATTAGCCAATGATTGGAAATAGCAAGCTCAGGGAGACTGCAGGGAATTACTCTCTCTGCCAGACTATGGCTATCAGTAGCTTGGCCCCTTCTCGCTCTCACATGAATATAGTCCTGCTTAGGTGGCTCTGAATGATTAGTGTTTTCTTCAGCTGGCTGGTTACCAGCCGCTGAACTAGCTTCCACTTCAGCTTTTGAACCACCATTTTCATTTCGGGATCCAGCAAGTTTCAGCCGCTTACCATTTGATTCGCTCTGTTCCAAATGAATAAAAACTGTTAAACTATAGTTTGAAAAACAAGCACTAAAACTAGGCAAATTAACAAGCTAAAGTAGTTTCACAAATTGCAACATTTCATGCCCAGTCACATATAACACTCAATTCTATCAATTCAAACTCCCAACTCTGGTTGGATAATCACAACCTCAATTCTCAGCTTGGAAAAGAAGAAGAAAACAAGAAATTCCTGCAAGATTGAGTTTTACGACGTACAAAAAATCTCAATCACACACAAATCACCCGAAGACCCAGATAAATGCCAAGAAAATGTGGTCAAAGGAAACCATTCAAATCCAAATGTTTCCATTCGGGCTCAACCGTAGCCTGAGACAAGAACCATTCAGCATAACTTTCTTCTCTGTCTATCTCTCTCTCTTAGAAGTCTTTTGTTCTTTAATCTCTGGATGAATAAAAAGAATGCAGAGCATAAAAGTTAAAAAACTTTCTTTTCTCTCCTTTTCCTTTCAGTTCTCAGACACCAAACAGAGAAAAAAGAGAACCCACAAATTTAGACTCTTGTTTCATTACTTTGGACCCCAGAAAAGAAAAAGACACCCACTCATTTATCCAAACCAAAACAAAATAAAACGTAAGACTCAAAACTCAGTGTTTCTGTGTCTTAATTACTGTCACTTTCCTCTATTTTACCGGAAACCAAACAGAGAACTGAACCAAGAAAATCAAACCGAACACTCAAAGCAAGAGACCAACCAAGTCATTCGCACTACTAGTGGAAACCATCTTCGAGGACTCGCCCTCGGAGCTCACTTCTTTCCTCTTCTTCCCATCAGCGCCACTCTGCTCCGTCACCGTCGATTCCTCGGCCGACCCGTCACGATTCGCGGAGCTCTCGCCGACCCCACCCAGGTTCGGACCCAAGCTACCCATCCGTAGTCCCAGCCCCCCGCTACCCGGCTCCGCACCGAACGGCCAAATCTCCGCCAAGCTGTACGCGGACGGGTTAGCTGCTGAAAACGAAGACTCGTTGATCAGTGGCGGATCCATTGCCTCGGACCCCGAACTTATCCAACGTGGCGCGACCCGGGTCAGAATTTTTGAGCCCAAATTGAGGTTTGAACTTGGAATTAAAGTCACACAGAAAGAGAGAGTGTGAGTGTTAGTGTTAGTGTGAGTGTGAGGCAGCTGAAGCAGGGTTGTGACCCTTTTGTTTTAGGAAGGGAGTGGTGCGCAGTGCGCAGTGCGCCCACTGTGCTTTATAGCCTGTGGGAGTAAGAGCTGAATCCAAAATTTACATTAACAATTAACATGGTGTTTTCTTAGAGTGAATATTTTGGGTGTCTAGAAAATCGTGTTGAAGTTGACAATTCGTTTGCTTCCTGCTTCTTTAACAGTAAATTTAGTGTACTTGTCAATGTGTTTGAAAATATGTTCCTTTTTTAGTAAAAATGTTTCTAACTGATATAAAGATAAAATATTATTTACATAATCGTCTTGTATTGCTTGTCAGCCTATAGCTTAAAAGGGTGAAAATGCCCATAAAATTATTGGTGTCACATTTTTTTTTTTTTAGAGTGAGAGGCTCTCTCTTCTCTTATTAGAGATTTCATTTCTTCTTGTGTGACCCCATTACTTGCAGTGGCTTCCGGGGAGGAGGGATAGAGCATTTTCCCTCCTTCCCCCCTTCTTCATGTCCCCTTATTTTATCCCCTCTCCATGTTCTTGCCAAATGTAACCAACTCCGGTCCAAATATGGCCTGAATTTGTCCATATCGTGTTCATATCTATCATGTGGTGCCCAACCACCTCTTCAAGCCTTAGCGGATAGCCGACAACTCCCAAAATGTCTTAAAGGGATGATCGGATGACACTATTTAGATTTAGATAACATAAGAATGACAAACAAAGAATATGGATTGAAAGTTGGAGATATGCTAGGAATGAGAAAACAATAAGAGTTAGGAAAACCCCTAACCACCCAAGGTGCACCATGAGTGAATCTTCTTTGAAAAATACTGAATTTTATTGAACTTTGAATGAATCAACTTAGCCCACAATCTAAGGTCAAATGGCTAAAGGAAATAGAAAATTACCAAAAAAAATGGCACAAGTTTAATTCTTAAACAAAAATCAAACTACGAATAAAAACAAAGATGTTGCCAAAAATCAAGAAATTAATCCCTTCCAAAACCCTAATTGAAATATTTTCTAAAATGACCACAAAAAAAGGAGAGTTAAATGCCAATTAGGAAGGAAAAATAGTGGAATTTGAGGCCCAAAATGAAGCTCACCAAACATAGCTAAATGGCCACATTGTGCGCACCAAAATAAGCCATTTGAATTGGGGTCATATGTACAATTATGATAATCATAGCAAATGTTATGCTAGTTTTATTGGGGATGTTACTCACCCCTACAAAAATGCCTTAAATGGGTGGTTTGACCATCTCCTCAAGACCAAAGATTTCTAAAAACCTTTGCAAGTGGCTTGATAACCTCTTCAAGGCATTTTTGAAGGTAGCCACCAACCCCTCTTAAGGCTTTTGAGGATGACTGAAATACTACTTAAGTCTTTTATTTTTTTAATTGACTACCCTCTCCAAACTTGGAAGGGTGGTCAGGCAACCCCAAGGCTTTTCAACGGTGGTCCAAGTCCAACCACCCTATTAGATGCATGTTGGCAACAATTAGTTCTTCTTATCAATTGTTCAACAAAGACATGAATTATATATATATATGTTGAAAAAATTTCTCCAAAACAATTGAAGAAATCTCTTTTTTGGGAGAGAGGGGGGCGCAGTACGCCCATCGTGGTCTTGATCAGTCCAAGCGGATGGAGACATGGGAGGCTCAAACTTAGAGACTCTCAGAGGCTCTGCCGGAGGATCTAGTCCATTTAATTCCAACGGTAGCCACAATCGCGGGCGTAAATATACAAATAGTACTCGCTCAGTCCTGAAGGCCACGTGCCTTTTTCTGGCCCATAATCTACTAAATTACCCGATTTGTTCAGACCAAAGCGTCAAAATTACGTCGACCAACCAGAGGTAGGGAGTAGGGCGAGAGCAACAGACTCTCGCGTGTATTGAACGCGCTCCGCAAAAGTAGATTGCATCAAGAACCAAGGGGGTGGGGTCAACGGGTACGACCAACCAACGCTGCAGTTGCCGTAACCATGTATTTATTGTAGGGGCGGCAGAGAAAGAGAATCAAAAGAAAAGAGCGAAGGAAAGGAAAATAAATAAAATAAAATAAAAGAAAGTGAAAGAGCAAATATGAGTTTCTATTTATGCATTTTTGGAGTTGATGAAGAAAGATGATGAAAATAACAGGAATATTATGTGTTTTTTATTTTTTTATTTTTTTATTTACTACTTGTGCACTCCATCTTTAGATCATTTTTAGCATATTCAAGTAGGTATTTATCATATTGCGCTTCTGTAAGGGTTTTTTTGAGCTACGCTCCGCAGATGACTTTTATCTTCACCTGCTTTGAGGAGCTCGTAATTTGTCTGAGGTGAGTTAATCTGTCTAAACTTGTTAGGTTTATGTGTTTGTCCTGTAACATTTTTTCTGCTTTAAGCCTTTAATGGATGTCGGTTTGTTACCCAAAAAAAAAAAAAAAAAAAAAAGGTATTCAAAAGTCTTCAAAGTTAAAAAATAGTTCAATCGGTTAAAGATTCCACCTCATAAAGCAAAAGTCAATAGATCAATCACTTCTCATGAAGTATGGGTACCTTAGTCATTATATATATATATATATAATGCTTAGACTAGTACTCCTCTTATCTGAGAAAAAGAAAAAAGAACCACGTGTCTTTTTTTGTTTGATGTTCAGAATTATAAAACAATAATAAACTTGTTAAGAACATATGATTAAATTAATAGAGGTGGAATTTTTAAGACTTATTCAAGCAATAATTTATGACTAGCTGATCGATCATATTTAATTGAGCGTCAACAAGTATAAATCTAGGCTTATATAGGTGTGTAAAAACAATATGGCAGGCTATGCAATTGGGAAGCAGCAGAATCTTGATATGGATCCTGTTATTATTCTACTCTATTATTCACTGGAGTAAGGGAGTCGTTTTCAAATAGAAAGTCCCTCTCACATCCCTGCAGCTATAATTGCTACCTCTCATTTTAAAGTAGAAAATGGCAAGAATCCATAGAATTCGCCTTTTATTACATGATCTACAAATTCAACACGAAAGTAATAGAGTAGAGTAGGATTGATTGGTAAATTAAAGTCTTATATTCATGATTCGACACATTCTAAACTTAACATCTGACATAAAAACTGTCAAACTTTTACACGGCCGTAAACTCAACATGAATCCAACACAAACTTAACGAATTAGAATTAACTTATATACTCTTATGTTTATATTTCAATACGACTCTGACTCTCTGACTCAACACGGTATACCAACACGAATCTCGCCTTCGCCATACCCTGAAGTTACTATTGATGTGAAAGGCAGTTCCCCATCTTATTCTGGATAGAGAGAGAGAGAGACGGTAAAGCACAACTTAAAGATACGTCAGAGAATAGCTAGCCATTGTGTGGACACAGCCACAGCCACAGGGGTTGGTGCAAGTGATAAATACTTTGAGAGGGAGAGGGAGAGAGAGAGGCTTCCAGCTTGGGCACCGTCACTGCCTAACCTCTGCCCCTTTCTAATCACGAAATGAACCGAACCCACATTAATCATTGTATTCTACCAATTGCCTTGGCAGAAAAATGAAGTTAAGCCCAAAAAAGTTTCTTCCTTTCATGCCTAAGATAGTTTCTATTTCATGTGGGATTGACAGCCCATTATGACACAGATGGGTGCGTGTGAAGGACTAACTCCCTCTTTTTTGGTCTTCTCCAATGGGTTTCTGGAAACGTGATTTAATTTACATATTTGGAATCAAGCTGTAAGGATTTCATTATCATCCTCATGACTCATGCCCAACCCCCTCATCTAAATTGCACATGACATTCTAAGCACCGAAAGGGTTGTGTGCTCCATTGCAATTTTTGTTAATTTGAAGGGTAAAAAGATTGAGTCCCAAGTTAAAAAGATGTCACGAGTGTTCATTGACTTAAACTTTTGGTTGAGTATTCTTTCAACCTATTATATTATGTTCTCACTAAAATATTCTCCAACATATCAATCTTTGTACCAGGTGGTATAAGACCGGGTGGTGTTGTACGGTATGTCGATGGAGCAACGAAAATATGGACAGAGTTGAAAGGTGCAGGCATAGATGAGATCCTTGGAATAAAAAATAAAGGTTCATGTCACGGGCACAAACGAGAGTTCTTGAAGTCTGGGCAAAGGTGCATTGTGCAAACATGAACAAGAATCCTTGTAATAGGGGCAAAGGTGCGCGGCACAAGTTAACCTACCTAGCGTTCATTTCACATATATATTGATTAAACTGTAAAGCACAAATTGAACTTTAAACGTGTCAAGTGTTGATAGGTTTGGATTGAATATTTAAATTTGAACATTTCCTTTATTGGAATAGTCTTGATATCGATAGCCCAACCCTAATGTTGTAAACCCTAGAGTATTAACTTGTTATTGACATGTAAAGGGATGAATGTGATAGATAGATTAATAGATACAATTTGACCATCTACTTTCAGAATTCCTTGACAAATGACAGTCAAGTTCAATGTTATGATAATAAAGTTAGCGTTTAGTTTCTTCTAATTTGCTTTCCTTTTGTACAAATTTTGACTACTTCATGGTGCCTTTACATTGAACACTTGATTTCTTATCTTTAAATGTGGAGGTTTGGTATCTATCTGTTCAGTATAAAGTTGAAATGGAATTGTAATAAATAAATTAACTATTTAGTATATATTAATATATAGATAAGTATAAAAAATTGAGTCATGTGTTGAAAATATGTCACAAATATAAGTGGTTAATATAATATAGTTCAACATATTATATTACAATCTAATTTTTTTTTTTTGTAAATTGTTATATAACTTGATAATGCAACAATGAAAATCAACTATTATTAAAAAAAAAAATTAATAACTAATTTGTACTGTTATTTTATCTCAATTATACGACAATTATATAGAGTAAATATTATTTAAAATACTTCTATAATTAATGATTGATGATAAAAAGTTAAGGACAAAGAGGTGTCCCCCAAACATGAAGGGCCAAGTCCAAAATTTGAAGTGACTTTTGAAAGTGCAAAGTGCCTTTAAAATACTGTATGCCAAGTAGACGATGTCTCAAAAACGAAAAAGAAAAAGCAAAGGATGTCTCACATACGAAGCAAAGTCGTGATAGGGTTTGCCGACCTATTTTGTCTACGAAGTTCCTATTCAGTTAGAACTTAAATTGCAAGGACTTCTTTTTGGATGAGTATTTCCTATTTTAATTTCACTAAAATTTGAACCGCTCACATAAAAAAATTAAAAGAAAAAAAAAAAATGGGGAATCTATTTATTTCAAACTGTCTGAGGTGTAGAGCCCCACTTGATCTTCAAATAACACCTTAATTGCCGAGAATTCAAATTCCTTCCTTCATTGAACAAAAGCTCTATCCGAATCTTTGTCTACAATTGATTCACCTTGTTATTTAATCACATAAATGTATGTAAGTAAGAAATGCAAGATTGTCTCAAGTTAGAAGCTGAAATAAAGAGTCATTTGACACTTATGTAGTTATCTCCCAACTACCCTTTGTATGGGCTATACAAAGGGTCAATCGCCCAACCAAGATATCCTATCATGGGGTTAGTCACTCGGTCTATTTGGATGATCGGTAACATTCTTTCGTAGAAGGTCAATAGCTCAGCCTATATTAGGGTCAATCAGTGATCACCTAACTAGCATGTTATTATGGGGGGTCAAGGGCTCGACCAACATCTCATTATGGAGTTATAAATGCCCATGGAACACAAGGGGATGCACCCAAAGCCGAATCACCACCAACTAGCTAGTCCAATAGATCCAATCAAGACATGCATTGTGTGGCTTGACATAATCGCCAGGTCTTTGGGAAACCTGATGGCAAATGTGGCGAGCAGCAGAATAGTCAGCTAAACCTTAGTTTGACTTTGGTTAATCTCCATTTCTCAAGTATTTTTGATCCTTAATGCTCCATATAGAGTTTGAGTATTTCTCTTTGAAATTTTGCATGTTTTCCCAATATTCCTCACTATCTACCATGTTGCATATTGCTTGAGATAAGGGCAGCGTCACACATTATCCTTTTCCCTCTACTTTCTTTATTGCTGGAAGGGATTCGACCCCCTATATAAGGAAGGTCGACTGAGACCTTAAAGAAGGTAAGTGATATGACACAGAAAAAGAGAGAGCACTCACTTGAAACCAAAGAGGTACTCGGGATAGCTCAATCAGCTGTGGACTACGCCTAATGAAGCGGAGGTCACAAGTTCGAATCCCCCCTTCCCCTTTCCTTGTGTGGACATCTCAAAAAAAAAAAAAAGAGGTACCCATGAAACAAGTAGTATATTCAAGGCTACTTAGAGTTATTTGGGATTGCGTTTGAGAAGTCTAAAAGTGTTTTTAACACTTAAAAAGTCCGTTTGAAGAAAAAAGTATTCGTTTGGTAAAAATATTAATAGCACTTTTAAGGGTACAAAAAGCCTAAAAATGATCGCAAAAGCTTAAAAATGAAGTTTTTTTTTTTTTTTTTTTTTTTTGCCTAAAAGCTCTTTTTGACTTAAAAACTCTATTTTTCAAACGCAATTCCAAACAGGTTCTTATTGTTAGATGGATGAAAGATAAGATGAAGAATAATTGTTTTGAGTATTAGGCTTAGAGTTTTGTTTGTGATTGTGTTTGAGGGGGCTTAAAAGTGCTTTTAACACTCAAAAAGTTCGTTCGAAGAAAAAAATACTCGTTTAATAAAAAAAAAATTAAAAACGTTTTTAAGGGTCTAAAAAACCTAAAAATGACCAAAACGTATTTTTAGCAAAAACTTAAAAATAAAACTTTTTCCTAAAAGCTTTTTTTTTGACTTAAAATCTATTTTTTTTAAATGCAATCTTAAATAAGTTCTTATAAGCTAGAAAACGTAGTGTGGGCTATGATGGGACAAACAAATTGAGGCCTACACTAAAATTTAATATTGGGTAGAGGTACAAGGCCATTCATTCATGAGAGGTGGACTTCTAACTTCTCTATCAACATTACGTATAAGGACCTAGTCACTTCTTGATGGACTTGAACACAAGGCCCCAATCGACCAATAAAGATGTACAATTTGGGGACCTTGGGACTGTTAAAAGGTTACATCGTAGGGTCCTGGTCAATGATATTGGATCCCACTTGAGTTTCAGAAACAGAAAGAGCAATCATATCAATTGGAAAGAAACTGGAAGCATAATGAACTGGATGGTTACAGGTTGGTTTTAGAGATCAGAACTGAATTCAATTATAATTCAATGAAATAGCACAATCACAAGTTAATGCTAGAGCTGTTTTCATGCTTGTACAACCATTAATACCACCTCAAGTTAGACAAGACAGAGACTATGCTTTTCCCGGCTTTAAATTTTGGCATAAAATGCGAGTTCTAAATTATTATTTATCTCAAAAATCTATACCGCTAAGCAAAGGAAGGCAATGACAAACCTCCCACCTTATCATGAACACGCCCTACGGTTTACGGTATAAAAGGAAGTCATGAACATGCCCTACGGTATACGGTATATAAGGAAGTCAAACGAAGAATTTGTGCATCCAAACCCTTTTTTTTTTTTTTTGGGACAGCATCCAGACCCTTTTTATTGCTGTGGACCAGGCACAAAAATTATTATCATTTTAAAATAAATGCTTCTGCAAGACTGCAGGCAGCTATGGACCTATGGTCAGGACTCAAGAGGACCTATGGAGAGGTTAACATGTAAATAAGTGATAACTGGGTGAAAGCCATGCCACATCACATTGATATGACTCATACGTGTGAAACCAAAGTAAAAACCCTTTGTAGCATCAAACGTCTCCCTTATGAGGTAGGACACCATTTCGTCTTATGAAAAACAGAGCAAACAAAGAAAAATAACTAACAGGTGAATATTGAGATTCACGTTGAGCATGTATAAAAAAAAAACTTAACAAATAGTACTTGAGTTTCGTTGAAAATGTATAAAAAAAAACTTCATAATTGTATATATCTTCAACAAATAGTATCAGAGTTATGATTAACTTTTCGAGACGAGTGTCTGAATGCATTTTGTTCTCAAGTAAAAGAGAGTTAGAGTCAATACAAAAGAAATTTATCAGTGAGAAAAAAAAAATTGCAAGGGCACTTGAAAACATTGAGTTCCACCTTAAGAAAGTAAAAAGAAAAAGAATAGTAATATACCTAAATAGAATAAAGCCTATTAATTTAAGCTTTTAATGTAGAGTGATGTTAAAATATTTATAGTAACGTTCTTTTACCTTTCCAACACATTGTAAAAAGGGATTCTCTATTACTAAACCCCATCAATTACAAAGAAAGTACTATCTTAGACCACTTAGAAAAGGTCCTTGAACAGAAAGAAAAGAGAAACTTCCCATCTGTTTTCCTGAACAAAGGCCATGTGTAATCACAGTGCATACAGGAGGGTAACTACCCTTAGCCCTTCAAAACTTCCTATTCTAAAAATAGTTTATCTGCCAATTGCTGCTAATCATCTAAATCATTCTGCTCTTTTTACAGTGGTCTTAAACATGAGGATATACAACTTTTGATCAACTGAGAAATACATAAACCCACCAACTGAATGTGTCACAAAAGACCCAAAACTTGTCCCCACAATACAATGCCATGCTGGCCCATACACCCCATCAAATTCCTGCAAAATCACAACCACCCCACAAAAATCGTTTACTAATCAATTCACAAATTCACACACCCACATCACAAGATCAACAATAACCTTAATTAAATGAGGAGTTTTGACCAAAATTGGACCTAATTAGAGTGCAATAAACAATTACCTTCTTGATTGTTAAGGCAAGGGTCTTGGAGGATAACTTTTCTAGACTGTCGCAAGCCTTTCTTGCACAATCTGCAGCATGGATCTGCATAAACGGTGGCATATCAACTGAAACCACTTTGACACCAGTGCTTGCAAAGACATCTGCTAGCTCCACCCGTGAGCCACAGAAAGACCTCCTTCTGCCGCCTCTCATAGCCAGCGAAACCGACGGTCTCTTACCATCATGCCCATCTTGAAGATCCTCCAGTTCTATATCCTTCAGTTTCTCTGTCAATCCCTCAAAATCAAACCCTTCATCAAGTTCTTTCCTTCTATCATTCACCTTCACCACACGAAGCTTCTTATCCAATTCTTTGGACGATCTCTCGAACTTGCCTTTAGAAACATCCTTTGTCGCTTTACTCTCCCTTTCTAGCTTTGGCCTGGTTAGGGAAAACTTGGAGGAATCCACCATAGAAACTGTCATGGCTTTGGCCTGCAAACGAGCGTCTACCAAAATTGGCTTTTGGGGTGTACGGACATGGTGATATGGGTTTAATCTTGAAATGTGGTGGGACGTGGAAGAGGGTTTAGAGGGTATAGGGGGATCTGGTTTTGCTCTTATCTGGTGGTGGGTGGTGGGTTTGGGGTGCTTTTTGAGAGTGGGATCCATGGATGGCTTGGGTGGTTCTGTGTTTGCTAAGTTGCGCCGCTGCGTGGTATTAGTGAGCCATGTTGTATGGCGTTGGTGGGGAGAAAAATAAGGGAAGGGAGGAAGAGGGGGTTTGGGCATTTGGGGAGGGGAGTATAATGGGTATGTATGTTGGGGGGGATATGGGCAGAGCCAGAGAGGTCTCTGGTCAGAGTACTGTGGGGTTCATTGGATAGGGACTTGTGCGGTGAGTCGCGAGATCTAATGCTGCTTTGTTCTAACATGCGCCGTGGGCGGAGGACATGGAAGGTCTGTGACGTGCTTGACCGTTGACTTGATCTGTTTCTAGCTTTTAATACTTAATAGTTGCATTCATGCGGAGATATTTTAAGTTTAAATGTCACTAATTTTGTTCATTATTACAAATTACTAGCCGCCAACAAAGAATTTGTTTTTAAAGAAATTATTAAATAGAATAATTAAGAATTTTCTGATCAAGATCATACGTCAGTCTATTCATGAATGATCGGATACAAGTTAAACCTGAATTGATAACCGGGGTGATCCATGTTCGATTCGTATTACATGGACAATAAATAAAAATACTTAATTTTTTGAGAACAGATTCCTTTAAAAAACATCTCGTTAGTTTTAGTACAAGAGTACTTTTATCTTTGTATTTTTTGAGAGAATAAAAATATCGTTGACTATAATTAATCGAATATTTTTTCGTTTAAATGAAATAAGGATAATGTAAGTTTATTTTTTCTGGCCTCTTTCACAATATATCGTTTTTCCGTACTTAACCAAATAGTACAACAACAGTAGGGGTCAGTAATGTTGGGGCTGTAAATGCAAATCGGCTGATTATTGAAGTTCTCTGTAGTTTCCACAGGAACTCGATTATTCTCCCCATCCCCAAAATGTAAACGTGGCATTTTAAATCAAGTCTAGGATTTTTCTTCTTTGTTATTATTAGTTTCTTACAATTGTCATTAATTATTATGAAGAGTATTTGTATTATAATATTAGTGCGTCATTTGCAGTACCCCGTTAATTGCTTTGGTCTTCTCCTACGAGGCACATGGCTATGTTGCTCATGTCCTTTCACACCGATTTTTTAGGCCATTTCGGGAACTACATTATAAAATTGGAGATATGCGTGAATCAAAAAGGTACAAGCAAACATAAACAGAAGCACATGCATCGCAAGAAACAAAAACAATTTTCTAATTTAAAAAAAAAGAGCATGCTTGTATCACCTCTACGATCACTGGTCAAAAGAAAGTATTCTAGGATTCCACTCTTAACCTTTTCTGACAGAGATAAACCAAAAACAATGGGAATTGATTCTTTTGCATTATTTTTGAAGATGAAGAGTTGGCATGTTTCATCTATTATTGGTGTATTTATTAATGATGAATATAGTAAAAAAAAAAAAAAAAAAAAAACCATTTCTCAAAAGAATATTAAATAAAAGAAAACTAGAAAAAATACAGGATAAGAGGAAGTGCAATAAATGAATTCCACAGCTCCCTAGGTAAAATATATTTCAAAAATCTTTTATTCTCTGGTTATTATTATTTTTTTTTTTGAAAAATGATTAATATCATTGATAAAATTGAAAGAGTGGAGCCTCAAGACTCCATCAACAATCACAAGATAGAGCTAAAACGATCCATCAAAACGATATCACTAATACAATTTGGAGTAATGTCCCTCTATATTCTATCACTGACATCCATTGTAGCCGCTTTCGCAAGCCGGTGTGTCGCCTCATTCGCTTCCCGGTGAACAAAATTACATTTCCACCTTGTAAAAGATTGTAACGTGCGTCGTATATCGTCAATTAAGTGGCCATACTTGCTCCACGAGCTCGTAAGAGAGTTGACTGCCTCCACGACCTGCTTCGCATCTCCTTCTAAGCTTATGTATTGCAGTCCCCAAGTCTTTACATAGGCAAGTTGCTTGATACGCCGCAAACGCTTCTCCCGATGTTGGCTCCAATATACCTTGTCTAGTCTTACTCATAGCCGCAACAACCTGCCCATTTTCCTCTGGCTATTTATTTTGAGAAATGCTATGGATCAATAAATTCATTATATTTGACTCATCTCATCTTACAAATCAACCATTAGATTAGTAGACTTATATAAACTTCTCATAAGTTAATAGTGAACCTTATAAATTTAATGATTGATCTATTAAATTTGTAAAAAAATATGAACCGAATATAGACCCCTAACATTTCTCATTTATTTTTTAGCACACATTCCTACAATTTCATTGCATCATTGGTCTGAACTCACAATTTTTCTGCATATGGGCCAAAGTTTGGCTCAAAGTAAGAACATACACTACAAAAAAAATCAAGTTTAATGACAATGGAATAGTGGCACTTTTTAAAAAATATCACTAAAAATGACATGAGATTTGATCAATTACTTGTTTGTTAGCTAGAAATCAACATATTATAGGGTAGAGGTTTAGTGACATTTTCTAAAAAATGTCACTATCCAAATGCCATTAAACCTGATTTTTTTTTTTTGTAGTGATATGACCATCATCCGCAAGTCTCCAAGAGTCCAATAATATTGTTCACCAAAACTCTCTTTAAACTTTTAAGACAAATTCCAATATTTCATTTCAACTCTTTTAGTTCGCAACATTTCAGTGCCGAGTCCTGGACAATAATAATTCGAAATGGATGATACAAAGAACAAGTTTCTGATTTTCTTAGACCACATGCTGACGTGGCAAATAAACCAAGATTTTACATATTTGTGATCAGAGACTACAGCAGTGGCTCTGGGTAACCGACATAAAGAGGTGCTCAATTATCAAAACTCGACATGGCAGCATTGCTTGATCAGATGGTTACATAGCTTGGCAAGAACAGAAAACAGAGCCTGATGAAACATTGAAGGATGTTGATAGCATACCTTCTAATTCCACGGACTGGGCAGCCGAGTATCTCTAAAGGCAGATGTACCACCAGATGCTGCGGGAGAAGGAGAGGATACAACATAATTCGTTCCTGATACAGATAATGTGGGCACGCTTGCAGGATTCCCCTGATGCCCAGCAGGAGCAAACCGTGATGGACTACCAATAACCCCGATAGTTGCTCGCGAGGGGAGTGTAACCTTAATATATATGTGACATCCGAAAATGAATATGCTGTACTTCATCATAAGCAGTCAAAGCATGGACTTCTATCTAGCAAACCCTTTCTAGTTATATCCAGCGCGTCATACCACTACATCGTTTCACACATGAAAAAATATGGATCCTAATCATGCATGATATAATCAAACTTAAAGAGACCAACTGAAAACCCCTTTCTTCCTCTTTCAAGTTTTATGGTTTGTCAAGCTCCAACCCAAAACAATGTGCCACTCGATCAAGTTTGTGTTTGATAGTAGCTAGCAAGTGCGAACTAATACTATTTCTAGAGAAGCCACATATTACACTTGCTAGGTGCGAACATCTTGCTAATTACTGTTCAAGATCCCCTTCCTTGTTACCCATTACAAACCTGGCAATTATGTACTCACAAGTTGACTTCTTAAGGTGCTAGATGAAGAACTAAAGTCAATTCTGAAACTCTACTATCTTTCTCAATTTTTTATCGAAGGGTGCCCTGGTTTCACATTTAGCCACGTTTTTAAATCTATATACATGTCTAGTACACCTGATGTTCACATTATATCTCTATGTTGTAGAGCACATAAAACTCGTTTAAGAACAATATGGTAGATAATATGAAACATAAACTTCAGGTTTAGTTTCAAGTTATCCCTTCCCCAAATATCATCTGTTTTGTTGGTACTTTACACAATCACCCTCCTCTCTATTCCTAGATTTGAAGGAAGTGAAGCTTGAGCTACAACTCAATGGCTCCTCATAAGATATATCATTTTGTTCTGTTAATGTTTCCATACTTTAAATCAGACCAGACAGGACTTGGCCCATGGCTTATATCTTACAACAGGCTAAAACCTGGGCCTTCCATATGGCACTAAACCTAGAAAGGTCTAAGCTGAGCCTAAAATGAGTTCTTAATTTTTTGAGATGAGTTGTATTCGCATGGGACCAACTCAGCCTGGCCCATGATTAAAAAAGAAACATACATAGATACTTAGCTGCATGATTAAAAAGTTTCAGCAATTGTGAAACCTTACCATGTTGTGTTGATTATAGGCAGGCCTTCTAAGTGGAGATTCTGAAGATGGTGACATGCTGCTCGTCCGAAACGTATGGCGAGAATGAATGTTATGGTTTAATGGATCATCAGCTTCTCCCCCTTCCATATCACCACCAAGGTTTGCCTCCGAGCCTGCCCTAGGAGTAACATGCCTAGTCAATGATCCAGTATCATTTGTGGCATCCACCTGAAGTGGAACAGATGGACGAATTGCCATTCCTTGCATACTATTTCGCCTTTTTAATTCCTCCTCTGCATTCAAGATCTGCCAACCACCATCAATTTTTTCTATATATATATCAAAATCATTGTCAGAGCAATAAAAAGATATAGAACTTAAGGTCTTAAAACAACATATAGCTACGAGGCAAGACCGAAACTTCTAAATACTTCTCATCTCACACTAGAACCGTATAAACCAAAGCTTACCTGCTTCAGGGCTTGTACTAGATTATGTTTCTTTGCATTCAAAGTCTGTAACTTATCCTCGACTTCCCTTTTCCTCTTCTCTCTACCATTTACCACGTCCACTTTATTGCTTGCCTAGCAAGTAAGTCAAATAAGAACAGTTTACAAGCATAGCTAAAGAGCGGGGATGAAGAATTATAAACACGTAATTTGGGAATTAAAGTCCATGTTAGTTTGTACTTCTTGAATTCTAAAATGTGTTCAAGGTTTTCAGGGTTTATAGTAAAGGAAAACGTTATGATTCTCGAATGAGTTAAGCTTCTTAAGGAATACGATTTGAAATTCATCACCTTCTCCAATAATGTTTGTCTAACTTAGCTGCTTCTAAAGGACCATTCTTTCATTACTAGTTGCTTATGAATTGGTGACCAAAATGTAATTGTTTCTTCAGCGCACATTTCCTCTTTACCAAATCAACACCAGCTATCGATCATTCGCAAAATGCCTGAACGATTTCAAACAAAATGTTTATAACAACCACGTTTTCCATTATAATTTGCAAGAGTACCTCCGGATTAGGGTTTGCCAGGTCAGCCGGTTTTGTTTCGACCGGAAAAGCTTGCTCATCGGCAACGCCATCAACCGCGCCAGAAGCTTTCTCAGGCAACGGATCGGACGCATCAACCAGTTTCGCCGGGCAATCACCTCCACCGTCTGATCCAATCTGATCTTTTTCCTCACCGGACGGCCCTTCTCCGCAATCACCGAGCTTCTCCGCTTCCAACTTAGGCTCGACAAAGGACAAGTTCTCTTTCGGGGCTCCATTTTGTTCGTTCGAATCGGAGCTAGGGTTAGGGTTAGAGGAGGTGGTGGAGTGGAGGCGAGAGAGGGCTTTGGAGCGACGTTGTAGGAGGGATCTGAAATCTCTGAGGGAGATTTTAGGGGTTGGCATAAGCCATCGACGAGGCACATCGGGTACTCTGTGAAGGTTTCCTCTGTACAGCGATATCGCCACCATTTTTCCGATTCCGTGAATCCTTTTCTTCTCTCTGCTTCTAAATACGAAATCCTAACCATGTGCTACAAGTCGTTTATTGGGGAGAACATAAAATAGAGAGAAAGAAGGAAAAAATTATTTGGATCATAATCCTCTATTATTATTATCATTCAGATTTTATTATGTAATATACAACTTAGTAAGATATGAGTTAGAATATACCACGAAGTTTAAGAATAATAGTCATAGTTTTAAGACTATTACTGTTTTTTTTTTTTTTTTTTTTTTTTGAAATAAAAACTATTACTAAGTTACCGTTGAAGAATATCATTTAGTCGCACTTTAAGACTATCACTGAATTACAGTTGAATAGTTAAAAACCATCATCTATTTAACCTAATTAAAGTAAAAGTCTATTTACATCTAATATGATTATCTTATAATAGGAGCATGTTATATTATAAATATCACTCAGATAAATAAGAGCTTAATGTAGCCTTATGACTTTATTATGTAGACGTAGGTCATAGACTAATATCACTCTAGATGGGGGACTTGCAAACTTCTTTATCTTTGGCCACTACCAAATTTTCATATGTCTGCCGTCTCTAGAGCTGTAAATAAGCTAACACACTTGGCAGTTCGCTCAATACCCGCTTGGAAAAGCTCGGCAGTTCGCTCGATACCCGCTTGGCAAAGCTCGACTCGAACTCGACACTGTACAAGCTCGCTTGTTATTGTTAAAACTCGCTCAATTAGCTAGTGACCCATACCCGGCTTGCTCGATTAAGCTTGACGGGAGCTCGTGAGTTCGACTCGTTTAAGTCGAGCTCGTTCGACTCGTTAGCCCAGCTCATTAGATCGTTCATAGATCTTTTATATATATATATTTGTAAATTAGTAATTAAGTAATATATGTTAGAGCACTCACTGCGGGCTCTTCAAACTTATTTTTTTGTTAGTTTGAAGAGCCAATTTAACAAAAAAGGCTAAAAACCTCACTTTCAGCCTCTTTATTTTAACAAAAAAAGTTAACATTATGAATAGTAAAACTTCAAACTTAACAATTACTATTCTCTCTTCATTATTTAAACAACTATCTTTTCTCTCTCCTCATTTTTCCTTTTCATTTCTCCTAACACTCAAAAGTTAGATAAAAAAAAAACAAATATTTGAAAATTGATATTTTAATAAAATAGTGAAAGTGAATTGTTAAAGTAGAGATGCTGAAGAGTGTGCTATAAAAAGGTGGGCTATTAAAATAACCAAAAGTGTACTTTTTGTTATTTTGAAGAGTAAAATTTAAAGAGGTTGCTATGGATGCTCTTATATAGGTTATTTAATATTTATATGTGTATGTATTAATTAACATATTAACTAGTTAGTTAGCTGGTTCATATATCTTATATATATATTACTAAAATTAGTTATATTAATTTATACTATAGATAAATATTTAAAAGTTATTTTTTAATTCGGGCTTGAACTTTGCTCTGATCATACATTAAAGAATTTAATAATTTAGCTCGAGTTTGAGTTGGGCCTGGCTTGGCTCGAATAGCATTCTCAACGAACTCGAGTTTGAGCTCAAACTCGCCCGAATTTTAAATGAGTTGAGCTTGAACACGCATTTTATAGTTCAGCTCGAATAAGCATCTTCGTAAATGAGTCAAGCTTGAAATTCTAAAGCTTGACTCGGCTCGGCTCGATTAGAGCTTGACCCATCTCATTTTCTTTTTCATGCACCATCATTCTCTATCCGTAGTGGGAAAAACTTTCATTTTTTTCTTCTTAACTTATACTTTAAATAATAATAATAATAATGACTTTAAGAAAATTACGATGAAATTAGCTTACATGGAAGATCTTAATCCATATTAATCAGACTAAACTTTCAAAAGAAATTTCAAATAAACAAAGAGGTGCTTCTCTTTTACAGAGCACGGCGGAGGAAATTTAGAGGAATTATTTCATAGCTTAGATTAGATTTTACATATTTAATGATTTATACATATTACCAAATCATTTAAATTTTTAAAAAATTTGGCACTATGTACAAGGTTAGATGCAACAAAGCAAAACAAAAATTTGATCGAGAGGATTTATTCGCGCAAGCCAACAATCCCACTTCGAAGCAAATACAATTTCAATTAGAGGATGATCTGCTGGAAAAAGGTAAGGCAAAACATTTCAAAACACTTTTGATTATCAATTTCTATGGGTAGTGATCCGTCCAATTACATGAAATTTAGCATTAGGAATAAACTATTAGAAATCTATAGTCTAAACTTCAAAACACAATGATAAAAAGCTAGCCCTGTTCCCATAAATCCAGAATAGGTTTAAAAGAAAACAGTAGAAAAGTTCTTACGCTCAGCCCATTACATGTGTGTGTATATATATATATATTAAACCCTATATATATATGTCATCTGCAACTTGGAGGGGAATTGATCAGTAGTAGAGTGATTCCTCCAAAAGGTTTGGGAAGTCTAAGAACATTTCAGGTTCTTGATCTAGCATGGCTTCCAAAAAAGAAATGCCAGAGACCGATGAAGTTCCTTTAGCTTTAATACATTCTTGTACAGCAGCCTCATTGTTGGTCTCACGCTGTGGTATTATGTTTTGTTTTTGGCTCGCCAATTCTTTTGATGAATTTTCAGCCACGACTTCTTGTTCATGTGGATCAGCTGGTAGAAATGCATCTTCAAGAAGAAAGTCATGCCAGCTGAAGTCTATGGGTGACTTCTCTTGTGCTGCAGAGGAACAAGCAGGAGAAGATGACGATGACGACGACGACGGCGACAACAAGTCTTCAACAAAGATTATCGGCGGTGGGGCGGTCTTGTTTTTAGTGTAATTTGAGGCCTCTGTGATCAGTTTTATAGCCTGCAGCTCGGCGAGAAGATCCAATGAGTGGCTGCCAGTATGATTGTAATTCAGAAGGGTATCTTGGTTTGCTTCTTGGGTTGCCATTATTGAAGGCATCAATTGGCTGTTGATGTTTTGGAATGCTTGTGATGGGGATTGACATAGTTCAGATTTGAACATAACTGCACTCTTCAAATCTTTGTTGAGAGATCCAATTCTTGTGCCGGGTTGTCGGAGGCCACCAATGTTTCCGTAGTCAGCAAGTATTTGAGAGAAGGGCTTATGAGTAACCGGATCGATTCCCATTTCAGAAAGCCTCTTTCTCAACTTGGTGTTCCAGTAGTTCTTGACATCATTGTCTGTTCTCCCAGGAAGTTGTTGGGCTATGATGGACCATCTGGGCCACAAAGACCATGAGAGAATGAGACAGAGAAGAGGCATCATATATATATAATGCTTCCAAATCAATTAGAACTAAATAAAATCTGTGAAAATTTAATTTGAAATTTAGATCGAGATAATAGCAATTATAATCTTATATGCATTACACATGGGAAAGAAAATGTATAGAAGTCCCACCTGCTACCAATGGCAGAATGAAGCCTGACAATCATCTCCTCTTCTTGGGGTGTGAAGTTGTCATGCTTAAGATCAGGCCTCAGGTAGTTAGTCCACCTTAGCCTGCAGCTCTTCCCACATCTCTTAAGCCCTGCAGAAGAGATTGAAAAAACTATTAGATAAAACTGAATTCTGGTTAGGCTGATACAATCCATAATGGAGATTGAACTAATTTATAACCTGCTTTTTTAGGAACAGCAGTCCAGTTTCCTGTGCCATGTTTTGAGACATGTGCAAGTATCTTTGCATCTTCCTCTTCAGTCCAGAGACCCCTTTTAAGGTTCAGCTTGTCGCAGCAAGGAGGTCTTACCATCTTGTCTATTAACCCAAAATCAAATCCAAAATGAAAAAGAAAGCAGGAAACTTAAAGTAGTAAAAGAAATATAGAGAGGAGCTAGGGTTGATGATAGTAATGAGACTTCAAACAACTTCCTTTGTAAATGCTCTTTGAGAGGAAAGAGAGGATGGGGGAGAAGGGATTAAAGGTATAACAAGTGTGGAGGCAAGAAAAGCATGGGGCTTAGCTCCCATTTAACTAAATCTGCATGATGTATGGCATCTTCGCATTAACGGTTTGAGATGGAAATAAAGATTACTCTCTCTCTCTCTCTCTCTAACTCCACCATACTCACATGCTTGGCTTCAACAGCATTTGAGTCAGGTTCGAATTGGGTGAAATATTTGGTTAAACGTAGCTTAAATCTAACTAAGTTAACATAAACTATGGATTTGTTTATATTTGTTAGCTCCTTGTGTAAAGAAAATGACTTCTGGTTTAGTTTCTAATTATCACAAGTTTTGATAAGAGAAACTATTTTAGACAAGGGATTTGAGTAAATGAAGAAAATCAGAAATGATATCGAAAACCCATAAGAGTCTTAATTTGCAGGCTTCCAGCAACATGGAACAACGTACTGCGCTTGCATGATCAGTATATACAAACTGTTGATATATATTTGAGATAATCTTCAATTCCTTCATTATTTTCACTAGTGAAGCATCAATGCCCTATAATTAATGTGAAAAAAAAAAACAGCAGAATCATGAACAAGACTAGGCATTTGGTTTCACTTATAGTAACATGCCAACACCAAAACAATAAAACACCTAGCTGGACAACTAATTAGCACTTTACTAAGTGAAACCAAATGAAGAAAGTCAGGACATGAAAAGAGAAAATTAAAAAGAAAGGGAAGAGTCAACTGCCCAAAAAAAGAATGATCAAGGGTATGCAAAAAAGTTGGGAAAAAAAAAAACTGGTGGCTTTCTTTGGAACTTTCAAGAGTTATGTTATGAGAGACCTTTTAATTTCTATATAATATTTTTTGGAATGAATTACAAAAGCGTGTGGGCTGAACGTTGTTCAGGAGATATGGACCAACTTGGCTCAATTTCTACCCTACTAGCCCAACACTTGTCCACGTTCATGTGAATGCCAGATGCCTGTCGATTACACCAAGAAGTCACAACCTGCATGCACATTTGCACAAGTCCATGCCGGCCACCTTCCACACCCACATTGGCTTGCCTATAATATATATGCAACATGGCAATTATCCCCATGCTGCTGCCTTCGACATGCTTATGTCTGCAATCTACCAAGGCTATACCCAATGCTTCCGTTCATGTCATGAGCTAGAGTAATTTATAAAGAGTTTATGAGACGATACCTCCATGCAAAGGAAAGTGAACCAATTTTGATGCACACTTATCTTTCTACCCAAGAGCAAACCATTCACTTCAGCATCAAAAACATTTTTCACTTGCAAACTCATCTTTATGGATGAGCAGATTAATCGTTTACTGTCACCGACCGACAACTGACTTCTGGCAGTCGGTAGGTGGAATAAAAATATTATTTCAACATCGGTTCGATTCAGTAGGTGGTAAAAAAAAAAAAATTGTTGGTTAACCGATAATTAACCGACTTAACCAATTTTTCAAGTGAATTTCGTATTTTATTTGGTGGGTTTCTTTATTGTGTTTGTCAAGTTGATTTGTGGATGTCCTTTTGGGTTGTGTTCCATGAATTTATTTTTTTATTTTCATTTGTAAAGCATATGCTTTATTGATTCTATAGTTACAAAAAAAAAAAAAAATTGATAAATCTTAGCATAAAATTTTTTAACCAACTAACCGATTAACCGAAATAGTTGAAACTATTCATTATCGGTTAATTAATCGACTTAACTGACTTTCACGAATCGATAGGTGAAAAAGCCTCTACCGACACCGACCGAACTCATACCTATCCCTAGCTACTCGCCTCAATACTCGTAGGATTCTTGATTGCAGGTGGGCTTGGGCTCTGGCTCGGGGGTGATCAAGTGCATGCATGCGCACTAGCAACATGATAAAACTCCAACGCACACTCACTGGCCTGTCATAAGACAGGTCAAGAACAAGAAGCTTATTCCAAATGCCAACTAACTAAGGATTAAACTATAAGTATTAATATATGTATATAATAATTACTTAAAGGTATGTATGTTAGCATATATTACATAAAGGATCGGATATTGATTTTTTTTTTTTTCCTATTATTATTATTATTCTTGTGTTATGTTCTTTTCTAAAGAGAACATCCAGCATGTGGCACAGCTTTACAAGTTAACGTTTTTAGCCTCAAATTATAAATATAAACTTTCCAGAGTAACGACAGATATAACCGACCAAATTATATTTTCTTTTTTATTAATGTAATGATACTTCCAACAGGTTATATCAATAAAATATTTATGAACAGCAAGAAATTAATTAGATCCCTGTGGTTGGAACAGCCAAAGGGTAATAAAAGTTACCGTTACTTTAATTTTGGGATTAAAGGCATTAGCACTATGTAAAGTTGTTGCTTTCCAACGTAAGGAGGTTCAAAGTTAGTGGTGTCGATCTGTCTCAATGCATGTATATATAATCAAATTTGACACTATTGGATCGATGTATGAGCCTTGCACTTTGGATTGTCTGGGGGTAAGTGGGCTCCGTAACCTTTTTAATTTTTCTTAATTGAATTGTTGAAATATGTAACATTTGAAATTGAGGGTAAAGTGGCCGGGGAATTAAATTTGAATTCCATCAAAACTTCCTTCCTCCACTTTTATATTATGTTAAATTACTAATCATCTACTTACCCAAAAATAAATGTTAATAGTTATCTTAAAGGCTTGAGTTAATAAAAAAACAAAAGTATGAATTTAATTATTAAAATTCATAGAGAGCCCCTTAGGTCTGGACTATCTGCAAAAAGTGCCTTTTGCAACCTCCAATCCCATTTTGACACATCACTAATTACAAAAAATTAAAGTGAGACAAAAACAACAAATCAGTCCACAAGAAAAAGACCAAAATGCCCATGCCTTCAAACCGGGTCTGGCAAGACCCACGCCGGAGTCTGGAGAGACCCATGCCGTGGGTCTTGCCAGACCCAGGCATGGGCGGTGAAGAAAACGACTAGTGCGGGCGAGCTTCGGCGAACGGCACTGTGGCTCTTCTGCCTCTTCCTCTTCTCTCTTACACGATTTTCTCTCTCTTCCGCTGGAAAACCCACATGACCCGCCTGAAAACCTACAAAACCCAGCCTAAAAAACCCATTTCTAATGCCCAAAATCTATTTCTAATGCCACAAAAATTGTTTTTGAATTCAAATTTATAACCTAGAAGGAGAAGATTAACTCTTAGAGGATTTTATCACCCTAACGCCAGAAAAAATGACTCCGACGCCAGAGAAGATGACTCCACGGGTCTGGCCGTGACCCGCCACCAAATTTGAATAAGCTTAAAATATGGTGTGTGTGTGTGTGTGTGAGTGTATGATATTTTTGTGGAATTATTTTGTGTTTGTTTAGGTGTCAGCTTGTGAGTAATTACTGTAAAAATGGTGTTTTGTAGGCATGACCTGATTCAAGGTTTTCTCAAATTCATATTGTAACAACTTCAAATTATACAAACCAAAAGAAACTAGAACAATAAGATAATTTTTGTGAGTTTTCCAGAGTATTTTTTGTTTGTAAAAGTGTTTTGATTGGTATGACGGAAATCTGGGTTTTTTTTTTTTTAAAAAAAATTGAGTTGTTTGTTAATATTGTGCCAGTCAACAATTCATTTTAATCATTCGAGGTGGTTGGCCACCCATAGAGTTTTTTTTTTGGCCAAGAAAAAAATGGCTTTTTTGGTAAATAATATTTAGAGCTAGGGTATTTTATGAAATTTGGACAAAATGTAATTGAATTCTACTTAAAAATAAATAAATAAAGTTATTCATTCATTGGCACCAAACAAAAGAACAGGAATTTTCATTCAACTCCAACTTCTTGTATTCTTAATAATAAAGATACTCATATTGAAATGGAAATTAAATAGAAAAGTGAAGCAAACAAATTGTAAACAAAGATTTATATGCAGTTCCGCGTTAGATACAACTACGTCCAAAATGAGTACTACATCTTGCTCTTATTCTTTGATGATATTTACAAAAGATATGATAGAACCATAATATAAATTTAACAAAGATTCAACTTCTCTTATACATATCATTTAAAAAATAAAATAAAAAAGAACAAAATTGAATGAGATGTGATACAGCCACAATATAAACCCAACAAAGATCTAATTACTCTCCTATGTGTCATTTAAAAAATTAAAAAAAGAACAAAATTGAATTCAAAACATCAAACTTTAATTTTTATTTTTATTTTTTAAATGACATATAGGAGAGAAGTTGGGTCTTTGTTAGGTTTATGTTGTGATTTTATCATTTCTCAAATTGAATTCAAAACACCAAGCCTTATTCTTTTTTTTTTTAAAAAAAAAAAATGACACGTAGGAGAGAAATTTGGTTTTTGTTGGGTCTATATTGTGACTTTAACATTATTCTATTTATATTTATAATACAAAAAGATATGTGATGCAGCCACAACATAGATTCAACAAAAACCCAACTTCTCTTCTATGTGCCATTTAAAAAATTAAAAAAAGAACAAAATTGAATTCAAAACACTAAACTTTAATTTTTTAAATAACATGTAGAAGAGAATTTGAGTCTTTGTTAATTTTTTAACATTTCTTATTTAAGATTTGTGAAGATAAAGATAAATGTGGGTAATCGTAATGATTTGACTCTCATCAAATCTGATTGGTTATTACCCTAAATATATATACCATATCAAGTTATATATACATATTCCTCTTCTCAAAGAATCATCATTCCATCTACCAAATCTTAACCTTAGGTCCAAGGGAAAAGGTTTCATTTTCTTTATTGAATCACAAATAGCTGCCCTTTGGGAACACCGATTTGAAAAGATAATATATATACATAGAGAAGTTTTGATAGCTATAGCTAGTTGGGCTACATCTTTTCCTTGTGGTCTAGCCAGTTCGTTTGAAGGAATATTCGAAAGTTATTGAAGAAGAAAACAAATAGTTATATGGGATTTTGGACATCAAATGATACCAAAAAAAAAAAATGCTACAACCCAAGAGAGAAGACAAACTAATTACGATGAAAATGGTCAAATCTTAGCATAAGTTGTGAGGCCTTTAAAATGTGAGGTGCAATATTAGTCCGCCGGCTACACATGATGCTTAATTGCTTACCAAAACTTTAAT
Organism: Carpinus fangiana; assembly: GCA_006937295.1. NCBI lineage: Eukaryota > Viridiplantae > Streptophyta > Magnoliopsida > Fagales > Betulaceae > Carpinus > Carpinus fangiana. The sequence continues at coordinate 3,072,773 of CM017328.1, read as the reverse complement.
ATATAATAATAATAATAAATTAAAAAGGTTCTGCATCACGGGTTTGAGTTTAAAATAATAATAATAATAATAAAATAACCGATTGATAGGTTGGATTAAAATATTCTAATATTGTGTATGAGACAAAGCTTTTCTCCAAACTAGGTTGGAGGAATTTTCTTCAACTCAATTTATAAAAATGACATGTATCATTTGAAAATCATTTGAGATATACATGTCTTTCTAATAGGAGGGACAAAGTTTAAATAAATTTTACTAAAAATTCATGTACATCTCCCATGTTATTAAAAAAATGGATACATGTCATTTTTATAGACTGGATTAAAAGAATTATTTCAACCCAGTTTGAAGGAAAACTATGTCTTTAACCTTGTGTATGGGTATAATGTTAAGTCATTGAAGCTGCAAAAGAGAAATAGTTACACATTATATCAATGTCAATAAAGTAGGTCGTCATAAATGTGATGATGTTACGATTCTAAGGGTTAAAAGTTTAATCAAATTAATATCACTCGTGCCACCCGTGCTTAAAAATAGAGTAATTATAAATATTCATCCCTCGATTCACTCTCATATCATTGGGCTGAAATAGCAGTGTACATCATTCTTTAGAGTTTTTGTTTTGTTTTCTTTTTTTAATCAAGTTTGATCCAATGGTTGATGGACATTATTACATTTGCCTAATAATATTAGAGTGAAATAGGAGATGAATATGTAGCATTACTCTTTACTTTCCAATCTCTCTGTAGCAAAATAATAAATTGTCTCATTTTTCTGGTGGAGGGGATTTTATTTTTTTGACATGTCCACACAAAGGAAAGAGAATGAGGATTTGAATTAGTGACCTCCGCTTCATAAGGCATGATTTACAGTCAATTGAGCTACCCCTTAGAGTTGGGGACGTGGGGGGGATTTCATGTCTAAAGATTTTTAAATTTTTAGTTTCTAATAGAGATTATAATAATTAGAAGGAGTAATGATATAAGGAGGACTAGAGTCTTCTTAGAGTCATCATAATCGTGATGTGGCATTTAAAATCACCATTTAATTTCACATGATCATTATTAAATTTTAATCTATTTGTAATTTTAAATGCAATATTACATTTGAGATGACTCTAGTCATCTCAATTGCCACATTTATGGTAGCTAAACAAATAGTCAAGCCATCTTCATTGAATATTTCAATTTTCAGTTGCATTGACATATTCGTTTTATTTTTTGGGTGACATGGTTGACTTTTCTTTTTTCTTTTTTATTTTTTATTAACGTGTTTTATTTTTTTTAATATGCATAAAATGAAAATTATTTTTATATTTTTATGAGTGTTTTGTGTTTGAGTTGTTTGTTAATTTTTTTTAATATGACTAATTGATTCTCATATTATAATTATTTTTATATTTTTATGAGTGTTTTGTGTTTGAATTGTTTGTTAATTTTTTTTTAATATGACTAATTGATTCTCATATTATCCTTAACTTACCGACCAAATTTGCTAAATGAATATAGGTTGGTGACCCCCGTTTTCTTATTTTAAAATTTTTTTTTTTTTTTTTAAAAAGACAAGAAAAAAAAGAGAAAAAACAAAAAGTAAGAGCAGCTAGTGAGAAATTGTTGAAGTGAAGACCCCACTTTTTCCCCCCTCTCTTCCGCTTTGATTAAAAAAAAAAAAAAAAGCTAATGAACTTTCCTTTCAAATTGAAAAGTTTAAGTGGAATAAAGTTTTCCTTTCAAATTGAATCTAGCATTTTCTTATAATCAACTCTATTAAGTTGACGTTTTGTCCCTTAATTATTATCATCATCATATTATATATTATTGTCAATCTTATTCCATCGGTCCTTCATATTTTTATTAGAAAATAATATTTACGTAAGATAAGAACACCAAAATGAACCATAACATTTATCATATTTTATGTCATTTAATCATTAAATTTTGAAGGATAATTATTCTCGAAGTCATTGTTCAAATGAGTTAATCTTGGATGAAGTTGTTCCTAAGGACTGTTTTGATATTAAACAATGTAATCTCTATCATATATAATAACTACAAATAAATTAAAAAAATAGAATATTAGAAAGTGACTGCTTTTAGGGTTTAGGTTCTAAATAATCATTATGAAGACACTCTAAAAATAAATTGATTTTTTTTTAAAAAAAAAAAAATACAAATACAAATACAATGCCAATGTCAAAACTCAAAACTCAAAACCCTAATTACTAGAGAATCCAAATTCCAAAACCTTACACTCAAGGCACTTTAAGATTATAATGCATGTTGTTATGGTTTTATGATGTGATAGGATAGTTTTATGAAAGGGAGGTTTTCCAAGGTAGTTAAATTTATGAAGTGATTTATAAAGATTTATAAAGGATAGTCACGAAAGGAATGTTTTACCATTTGAAGTATATGAAAATGTCAACAACGATGGAAAAAGAAATTTCTTTTTTTTAACGAAGTAAACTATGACTTATATCATACGCTTCTCGTAAATATGAAAATGTCAACAGCGATTGAAAAATAATTTTTTTTTGTTTGACGAAGTAAACTATGACTTATATCATACCCTTCTCGTAAATGTTTACTTAATGAGTTATATTGACTTACTTTTTTCACATGTAAACAATATTTTGCGGAGATTTAATTAGCTCATTGTTGTGGCAAAGGATGAGCAATCAGAGTGATCAATAGACGAACACGTGGCTGGCTGGCGGTGGCGTATAGAATGCGTGAGAGTGTGTTGGGTTTTGTTATTGTATTTTCGTTGTTTTTAAATAAGAATGTATTCGCAACCTATGGAGTGAAGTTTTATTCGTTTTCTTAGGCGGTTTTGTTTTCATGAATCCTTAAAAATAACATAATTAGTTTCTGGTTAGTCTTTTGTTTTCTTATGGTTCATTTTCTAAGAGCAAACTATAAACCAATGACGAAGGTGTAGTCTAAGTATAAAAAAGAATTGTCACTATAATAAAGGCAGCAAAGGAATTGCAATTTATAAAACACTAGTAGCGGAGATAAAAAAAAAAAAAAGCCATGCCAGGGAATCAATGACCTGGCAGTGGATAGAGATATGATTCGTCGAAATTCGTTGTATATTTGAAATTGTTTGAGACGGTAACTTTTCATATATATCTTCTTATAATAGCTCGAGAGGATATTATATGTCATAGATAATGTTTGATTTGTGAAAATTTCAAATTATATCTTTTACATTGTACGGAGCATTTTATCCCCTTTGATTGTTATATCAGTAAAGAGATAATTCAAAATTATGAATATAAGTAGACTGTGATGTTGTGCTCTCATATGTTTTTTGTTTACAAAAAAATAAGAATAGAAGCTGTATATATTTATTTATTATAAATTTATCATTAAATTTGTAAGATTTACATGTAGGAGTTTCACAAATTTAATAGTAAATTTAATAATCTAGATATTAAAAAAAAAAAAAAAACCGAACATTTATAAAAAAGAAAAACGTCTTCAAGTTTATTGTCAAAACCTTGCTAGTTGTAAGTTAACGCCTCAAAATATCTACAGATAACTGTAAAACTTAAGGTTCATTTGATAAACGTTTTTGTTTTGGTTTCGGTTTCGCACCGTAAAAAAAAATTAAAAAGTGTAAAAAAAAAAAAAAATATTTTTTAAAAGAAAAATAAAAATATTTAGTATAAAAATATGAAAATTTTTGTTTTATAATAATTTATTTATTCAAACGTCACCTGTGTGTCTCTTGCGTTTCCTCTTTGAAGACGTATATTTTAGTTTCTTGCGCAGAGGCGAAGCTTTCGATACGAAATTAAATGTGGCATAATTAATAATCTTGATTCCCCACTCGCTAGACCAACCACACGCTACTCGCTACGTACTTGCTAGTTTTTGTTTTTATTTTATTTAATTTTTCTGATTAAGGCAGGGAAAAGGAAGGGGATCTGAAAGAAGTACGCACTTCCTAACTCTAGTTGCTGCGTGTTGTCGTTATTATTTATTTATTTTCTATTCAATGGGGGGAGAGAAAATGGAATATTTATTTTTATTGTTATTTATTGAATGGGTTGTGGTGTGGTTAGTATCTACTATCTACCCTACCTTGGACATCCGATAAAAAAAAAAATTGAAAAGAAATTGCTTAAAATATGGCTAATATCAATTAGCATGACAAAATTTGACTAATGATATAATGAAATATTTACCACGTCAATTTATTAAAAAGTTATAATGAAAGTTATAGCGATGAAATAGCCTCATGTAAAAATTAAAGTGGACTCTCACTTATTGCTTATGAAGAGACTCGAGTAACCTGAATAAGTGAGATTCGAATTGTTTCCTTACTTTCACAAGAGATGTCGTACTATACCGGAAACTTATTGCATCCGATCGAGATTTAATTTTTTTAATAGGATATGAAAAATTTTAAATTTGTCTTACTTGAATAATTTAAATCCAGCAACCTTAAAAATGTATAGATTTAGAGCATAAATTTAAATGTAGGGCCCGATTAACAGCAAGAGGTAGGTTAAACATTCCATTCAAAAATTCAGGCGTTAGATTTATCTAAATTTATCCATAATTACAAATCCCCAACACATCTCTTTCCTTCCAATACGTTGGTTATCATTCTGTTGATGATAGTCGTTACCCCATTGGCATTGTCGTTTTACACGTCTAATTATCAAAGAGAAAGAAAGAAGGAGGTCCCACTGGAGTCTGGAGGTGGCAAGTACTGCTGAAGCGAGAGAGAGTAAACACACTCCCAGCCCGAACCCACCACTTCGACATATTTATTGTCGTCGTTTTCAAATATTCAAAGCACCCAAATTCCGTTTCAAAAAGCTCTTAATTTATCGATTGGAAAAAAGTAAAAAGAAATCTCCAGTTCCGGGAAATTGCTTTCGTCACCGACCTCCATTTCAAATCCCCAATCCCCTCAAACCGCTCCGAGTTTCTTCTCTGTTTCCCTTGCACTACGCGCTTGGGGCCATTGTTGCTGACCTAACTCTCTGTCCCTGTAGCCTTCTCTATATATTATTCTAGAATTTTCTCGTGTTCAAAAATTTTGAAACCCAACACAGTGAATTTACGTGGAAGATTTAGGGGTTTTGATTGGGATTCCAGGGAATATTTGCGTTGAAAATCGGGGATGAAGAGGGCGAAATTGGAAAAGCTCGACATGTTCGTGTCTCTGAGCAGGCAAAGATCGATTCAGATTCTGATCGGAGTTGGGCTTCTGTATTTGCTTCTGATAACCCTAGAAATCCCCTTCGTGTTAAGGACTGGGTTCAGCGCTGTGTCCCAGGATGCTCTATCTCGTTCACCAAGGCTCGAGTCCGAGGAGGACTTGGAAGAACGAGATGCCCCAACTCGCCCCAACAAGCTTATTTCCTTAAACTCGCCCCAGCCGGCTCAATATCGACACGCCGAGTACAAGATGTTGTCTGGCTTGGCCTTCGACCCGAAGGCTTTCGATTCGGGTCGTGGGAACGGGGCGTCGGAGCTTTACAAGTCGGTGAGGGTGGCCTGGGAAGTGGGTAACAAGTTCTGGCAGGAGATTGAATCTGGGAAAGTTAAGGTTATCGCCCAGAGGAGCGAGAACCGCTCGGTGGAGGAGTGCCCGCATTCGGTTTCTGTATCCGGGTCGGATTTCTTGTCCCGCAAGCAAGTCTTGGTGCTGCCCTGCGGGCTCACGCTGGGTTCGCACGTGACTTTGGTCGGGAAGCCGAGGCCGGCACATGCCGAGCAGGACCCGAAGATAGCGCTGATGAGGGAGGATGAGGACTCGGTGATGGTGTCGCAGTTCATGGTGGAGTTGCAGGGTTTGAAGACCGTGGAGGGCGAGGACCCACCTAGAGTTTTGCATTTCAATCCGAGGTTGAAAGGCGACTGGAGTGGGAAGCCCGTGATTGAGCTCAATACATGCTATAGGATGCAGTGGGGGTCGGCGTTGAGGTGCGAGGGGTGGAAGTCTAAGGCTGATGAAGAAACTGGTGAGTCGATTAAGATTTTGTTGAAATTGGACTGCTTTTTGTTGGGATTTCTTTGCTGCATCTGTTTGAGTTATTGGGTAAATGAAATGAAGTAGTTTTGATATGGTTGGGTTTGATTGTGGGGCAATAGCTTGTGAAAAAATTGCCTATCACTGGTGAAGAGTTTATGGATGGTAAATAAACTTTCATTTTATTCACAGGGTGATTATATATATATCAAAAACGAAGTGCTTCTTGTCGGGGTTTTGAAACCTGGCTTAGAAAATTGAAGCAGATTTACTGAATGCATTTTCGGGGAGTATTCTATCTCAGCACGGTGTAATGTGTATTGCTGTTTCATTAGGATGTTCTAGTTTTTTAGTGCTTAATGGGTAGGAGACGAGTATTCATGATAGATTTACAAAAACTACTTCTAGGCTGTAATTGCTTGAGATTTGCCTGATGTCTCGGGGTTAGAACATTAGGATTTAGGAGTTTAAGTTTCTTCAAGGATCGATATTCTTAGTAAATTTCTTTGACAGGAAGTGATTTTATCTCCCTCTACCTTCACTTGGGATGGGGAAGGGCAACCTGGTGTGGCCCTATGCCCAAGTGGCCTTCAGAATAATCACCCCGAGAAGGCAGGTGAAATAGTTTCACTTGAGTTCATGTTGATGATTGAATTGATGCAGAAACAGAGTGTCACTGAAATATGGTGCTCATAGTGCTTATGGAGAACATGTGAGAAAAAGAATCGGTTACTTGGTATCTTAAAACTGATCTGGGTTGGCATGGTAGTTATAAGATTTGAAACATCTCTTTCCATCCTCTTAGCTACTCTAAAGTATCATAAGGGGAAAAAAGATTCCAAATTGAGGATCTTGTGGGTTGCTCTCTTCCCCACTCATGTTCTATTTTTATTTGTCATAGTCATTGGGCATTTGTTCTTCTCAAATCTGCATTATCCCCCTCACATGTAATAAAACTGTTCCAAAAAACATACTTTATATTACTTATAAAAAAAACAAAAAAAAACTTTATATTGGAATATTTTCTCGTGGCTTCCTTCATCCATTTTTACTATGGTAGCAACAAATTGAGCAATTCCCTTGACTGCCTGCAGTTGATGATCATGTAAAGTGCGAGAAGTGGATTAGAGATGATGACAATGGCTCAGAAGAGTCTAAGGCAACATGGTGGTTGAACCGACTAATAGGCCGAACGAAAAAGGTTACTGTTGACTGGCCATTTGCATTTGCAGAAGGCAAGCTGTTTGTTCTAACTATTAGTGCTGGATTTGAGGGTTATCATATTAATGTTGATGGGCGGCATGTCACATCCTTCCCTTATCGCACCGTGAGTATTAGCTTCAATCTTTTTATCTCAATTTAAATGTGGATCTCTTTTAAGATTGTTTATTATTGTCAACAGGGATTTACTTTGGAGGATGCCACGGGGCTAGCAGTGAGTGGGGATGTTGATGTCCACTCTGTCTTTGCTGCCTCTTTACCTGCATCACATCCTAGTTTTTCTCCACAGCTACATCTTGAGTTTTCAAGCAGATGGAAGGCCCCACCACTTCCGGATGGGGATGTGGAGCTTTTCATTGGTATTCTCTCTGCTGGCAACCATTTTGGCGAGCGGATGGCTGTAAGGAAGTCTTGGATGCAGCATAAGCTTATCAAATCTTCAAATGTGGTAGCTCGTTTCTTTGTAGCATTGGTAAGTGAAAACAAATTTGGAACTTGCAGTTTTGATGGCCGTAGGCTAAAATACAGAATTCAACTTGGAGATTATTAAATACCTTTCGAATTGATATTTGGACAGCATGCAAGAAAGGAAGTGAATGCTGAATTGAAGAAAGAAGCAGAGTTTTTTGGAGATATTGTTATTGTGCCTTACATGGATAACTATGATCTCGTTGTCTTGAAAACTGTTGCCATCTGTGAATATGGGGTGAGTTGTGGAATAAATACAAATTGAAGAGTCTTAATATTAACTTGTAGGTTCATCCATTAAGATCATTGCACTTAATGTCTTTCGTTCTTTGTTTACAGGTTCGTACAGTATCTTCTAAGTATATTATGAAGTGTGATGATGACACATTTGTTCGAGTGGATGCAGTTTTTGATGAAGCAAAGAAGGTGCCCGAGGGTAGGAGCTTGTACATTGGGAACATAAATTACTTCCATAAGCCCCTGCGCTATGGTAAATGGGCAGTAACATATGAGGTATGGAAGAACGTACTGGTTCTGATACCACTAATATTATTAACTAGTTTGTTATATCTGTATAATTCAACTTTGTTTGTTGACTCAATGCATTACTGTTTTTAGATGATATTACTTATTTCAATCAAGTCCACTGTATTACTTACCAAAAAAAAATCAAGTCCGCTGTATTCCTTTGTAGTCCTGCAAAACTCTCTCTGATGTAGTCAGCTCTTCTACTGGTTATTACCATCTAATTGTTTTCTGACTTACCTTTTGTCGCAGAACTGGTTAGAGTTGGGGATGATTGATGACTTTGATTTTTTTTTGTTGTTTTTTTTTTTTTTTTTTTATGGGGGAGGGGGTGTTTCCGTGTTTAATTGCAATTTTTTTAAAGTGAAATATCAAAATAGATTATTAACTGGTGGATTTGGTGGACTATCTTTTCAGTGTAAGTATTCACAGGCTGAAGCTACTGTGGATTGGCTTCGGTAGTAAAAGGGTGGAGTTGATGATGATAGGTCTTACTTCAAACATTACCTTTATTTAAAATATAAAAAAGAAGAAGAAGCACAATGAAGAAGATTTTTTGGGTTGGATTTTTCTTGTGAGAATAAGATATGGATAAAGTTTGACATAAATCAGTACTGTTTACATTTGTAGTGTTGAGTGTATCTTTTATTTGGTGTTATTGTTGCTTGAAAGGAACTCCCCTACATTACTTGTGTAACTATTGTACGCTACATTATTATCTTTTGTTGGTATTTTAGAGATGCGCATTCTAGATATTGATTCTCTTGCCAAATCTGTCATTTTGTGGTGGTTTCAGGAGTGGCCCGAAGAAGATTATCCACCCTATGCAAATGGACCAGGCTATATTTTGTCATCTGACATATCACATTTCATCGTATCCGAGTTTGAGAAACATAAATTAAGGGTAATTGACACCGAATTTGAGAAACATATATTTTGTCATATGCTACATAAATTACTTTTTGGCCTATAAATTAAGTTTGGACCATGCATTTTATGCTTCGGCCCCCCTTATGAGAAATCGTGGTTCCGTCCTTGCATATTTTTTAGCACAAGCACAGCAATGATTGTCTTGGCATATTTTTATTGGCTTATTAGTTTTTTTTATTGATATAGTTGCAACTTTGTGTAGATGTTTAAAATGGAAGATGTGAGTATGGGAATGTGGGTGGAGCAGTTCAATAGCTCAAAACCAGTTCAGTATGTACATAGCTTGAAGTTCTGCCAGTTTGGGTGCATAGAAGATTATTATACAGCACATTACCAGTCTCCAAGGCAGATGATCTGCATGTGGGGCAAATTGCAAACGCTGGGAAGGCCTCAGTGCTGCAACATGAGATGATGATTCATGGCAGGCATGCTTCATGTTTATCTTGCTGCCTTTGCTTTCTGGCGGAAGGTGAGGTGGAGGTGCAATGCCTTCAGAATCTGATATAGAACAGGGAGAGAAACAAGTTTTGCAGACAGCATCATGTGTTGTACATTTTGTGAGTGTTGGGTTAGTCATCTCCGGCCCTGTATAAATGGCCTCCCAAATTCGTTCATTATTTACATCTTCTCGTTTCCCATTTTTCTCCCCCCACTTCCTTTTTGGGCCGATGAAGTCGGAAGATGATGAGATTAGATGTGTAGGGAACAAATTCATGCCAATCCAAACTCTGTAATTTACGTTTGAACCACAGCAGATGGAAATGATTATCATTTAGATTCAAAACCTGTGTTCTTGTTCATGCTTTTAAGTTTTAAGCCTCTGAAGTAGAAGGGCCTTTCTGGCTCTGGCAATTTGGTTTTTCACCTTGATCAATGATCACTAAATTAGTTGGAATATTAATTCAGGATTAAATTCTATTCATACAAAAATAATTTAATTTTTAATTTTTTATTAACTTAAATTTTGAGGACAAGTGATGATTTATATGGTATCAAATCAAAAGCATGAGTTTTGTTGGGGGATAAAATCCATCATGGGCCCCACTTAATATGCCTATGCATGTAGATAAGAGATAATCAAGCCATCAAAATCTATATTACAAAAAAAAAAAAAAAAGTTTACATAGTCCCCTTTAAATTAAGGAAAATGCTAGGGGTTCTCCCCGTAGGTTCTCCTGGCGTTCTCCTGGCGTTCTCCCAGTCTTACATAAAACATGATTTAAGAAAAAATAAAATTGTAGTGGCCTCCACCACCGGTTTTTTTAGGCATAAGCACCAAATTTGAGGCATTAGCACCAAATTTAAGATGATCAAATCCATTTTGGGTGATACCATCCCTAAAGGTTTAACCTTCCACCCTTAGGTTTTAGTTTTGAATTCAAAAACAAGTTTTAAAGCATTAGAACCTAACTATTAACTCATAAAAATTAATCGGTTGGTAAAAAAATGGTATTACAATTTTATTTTTTCTTAAATCATGTTCTATGTAAGACTGAGAGAACGCCAAGAGAACACTACGAGGAGAACCCATAGCAAACCCCTTAAATTAAATTGACAATTCCTCTAAGCTTTTAATTGAGACAATATCCTCTCCAAATTATTAAAAAATTGACAACATTTCCTCCAAGGCCAGCAAAAAGGCAAAAAATACCTTAAATTTTGTATCAATAAGACAAAAATACCCATATAAATTCGGGAAAAAAAAATATTAACATTTTCTTTTCTTTAGCAAAAATGATTTTTTTTAAAAAAATAAAACAAAATAAAATACACTCCCTTTTTTTAATTTTTACTTTTATTTTATTTTTTGGATTTTATTGAAGATATTTTCATCCATAGGGGTATTGACAATTTTTTATAGTTTGAGGGAGTATATGGACTTTCCCCAAAAATAAATCAAGATCTTCTCCTTGTAGAAACTATGCACTTGAACAAAAATTAATTTGATATATATGGTAAACCCCACTCAAATAAGAGAAATTATAAAAATTATTTTTTATCCCATCTTTCACTCATTTCCTTAGAGTAAATGAGTTAATCCACAATTGAATTTGTATGAGACCTATATATGAATCCACAAATCTAATGATGGATTAATTAAATTTTCAAAAAAGAGATAATTGAAAAATGATAAAGAGAATAATTTTTAACATGTCTCATTAAGATTTTATTTCTTGAAAGTGGAACTCGACAATGTATCAAAGCCATTAAAAATTATAAAAGCGAAGCTCGGCATCAAGTAAAGGGGACCCTAGGTCTCTCAAAAAACCCTAACTTATTACCTTCTTTTCATTCAAAATATCATGCTAACTTAAGCACTGGGGACCGAACTAGCTGATTCGGTGACGATTTCTCTATTTTGCAGATAGCTCATCACTGGTTCAGTCGTCCAGAAAATTGCGTCAAGAAGTTTGAACCTTACCTCTAAAAATCACCCAATTTTAGTTAAAATATTTCACACCTTAGTCTCATTAGTCGAAGGAAAGTTTGATCTGACACGTAAGATAATGTGTTAGAATATTAATAAAATAATTATATTTTTTATTTTTTATCCTCTTAAACTTTTAGAAGTGGTTGTTGATGTAACATAAACTTTCTCCTCTCTTTTGCCTGGTTAACAAAATTCATGCACTAGAGTCACGAGGGATCGGGGTACAACGAAAACTAATGCCTGGGAAGCTGTTTCAATTATCTGCCAAACAATCATTTTACTCTGCCATATATATATATATATAACTTTGGATCCAGCTCTTGAAATATATAAGAATGTAGGGGATCAAAAAGCTCGTAGTGGATGAAATCAAGAAGCAATTATGGCTGCTTGACTCTACATTGATAGTCGACAAGAAAACAAGCCTTGGACAGGTGAATCCAAAGGCAAAGGGCATATCTTTCAGAATATTTTAGTGGATATATCTATGTACATTGTACATGAGAGCCTGCTTTTGTGGATTTCACTTAGAAATTTCTTGTCTTGTCAATGGGGTCAGAAAGAAAGACATTGGCAGGGCGAAAGCTAGAGTTCAACATTCTTTAATATCTGGAGGGAGAGATGGGTCAATCTGTCGCAATGAGAACCATACATGCTGGGGACTATATGGTAAGTTGCTGCCCCCAGCGCTGATCCCCCCTAAAAAGGTCTCCTTTATCTGAATCAGTGGCTAGTATCAGCAGCATGTGTGTTTGTGTTCCTTTTGGGAAGATGTGTTTGTGCTATTGTTTACTCAATTTCTCTGTGCAATTTGTAGAGAAGTTTTTGTTCTAATCTTGGAATGACCAATCAAGAAGTCAAGGCTGCCCATTGTTCAGAAATCTCAACACCTTGTCATAAGCTTAGTTCTGTTTTTCTCTTATACTGGAATCAAAGTTCTGATTTGTTAGGGTTTGGTCTCTTTTTGTGAGTTGTTCTACCATTCTGTGTAAAGGAAGTCGATAAGCTTTTGTCATTGATATTACGTTAAACTAGATGGAGGGCCTGGTTACCAGTAAACTTACAAACAAAATTTCGCTTAAGGGAAACCTGATAGTCACCCACCAAAGGGCCAAGAAGGTCCGCCAAGCTCACAACCAAAGGGACCTGGAAGGCGTGCAGCCCAAACAGCTATCTAAGATCCGGGTATACCCTCACCATGATGTAACACTCCACAAATCCCCACTCTGTCAACTCAGTCAACCACCAACAAACTTAAGAACGGAATCTCTATCTAAGTAATAACTATTGATGAGAGTTTCTAAAACCTTAAAGAGAAATGACGGAGAATGATGACCCATATATAAAAGGAGAGAGCGCTTGCTTATAATTAAGATACGCCTAATTTGCCTTATCAACACACTGTTGAAATTTTCTCTCATCCTCGTCAACTGGCTTGAGCGTCAGAATGTCTCCCTGGATCCAACCCTAGCAAAGCCCTCTAACCTTTCCTTTCTCTTGTAGACCTTCCCCCAGACCTAGTGAGTGGCATGTGATTACTGTGTTAACACTAGACATTCCACCTACTTGTTGGTGTTGAAACTCCAATAATTTACTGTCTAAAATCCCATTTTGTTCTGATGCAAATAGGATTCGCCGCATGCAGCTCCCAAGTCAAAGTCGTCATCGTGCCTTTTGTTGAGCACCCGTGAACTCGGCTCATTGATAGGGATATGGCAATATGCATGGGTTCACGCTTGTGCTTTGACCTAGCTAGCTTTTTAGTGAAGTCCCAAAACTTCTTTTGAGTTTTGCTTTCGTGATGCGATAGATAAGTACTTGAGTTTTTAATTACGATAAGTAAATTAAAGTTTTAAATTTTGCTCGAGCAACAAATAAAACTTTCCATCACATTTTTGGTATGTCATTTTGTTCGATCGCATCAAACTAATATAAAAGTGACACTCGTACCCAAATGCATGCCAACTTTCCATATAGGTAATTATGTTAAAAATAATTATGGGAGTGAAGGTCCCACCCATCACCACCCTCCACTGTCACTCAGATAAGGAAGCAGTGGAGGTTGCCTTCGTCCTCAAAGAGGGATCCACCTCAAAGAGGGATATAGGGGTGGTTCCGTACCTGTGCATACCTTTGGTAGGGGGG
>CM017328.1:3038574-3059043 GCA_006937295.1 Carpinus fangiana | reverse complement strand
GGGGGGGGGGGGGGGGGGCACCCCTAAACACCTATGTAGGGTGGATCTTCACTTCCATCATCCCCTTTTGTAAGGTTCATCCCCTTATAGGGGTAGAGTTATCCTTTACTGTTTCCCTTTGGGGGGGAGGCCCGGGAGGGTGACAGCAAGATGGATCCCTATCTCTTCTCTTTTTTTTTTTTTTTCTTTTTTTCTTTTTTGGCATAATTGCCTTCGTAGATGGCATACATGTATTTAGATACACATGTCACATTTTTATTGGTCCAAAATGAACAATATGACAAGTGACAAGTATTTCGTTAAAGATTTTATGAAAAATTTGTCACTCAAGCAAAGCTAAATTTTTTAATTATTATCATAATTAAAAACTCAATAGTTTCTCTGTTTCGGACGCCAAACTCAGATTTTGACGCAATCAGTCAAAAAAAGATTTTCACCCAAATCATTCAAAATAAAAACATTAACAAACAACTCAAAACACAAAACATTCCACAATCAACACAAACCTAAAATTATTTTTACATTATATATGTTACATCAAAATACTATTTCAAACTAAAAATAAAAAGCACTCTGCTAAACACATTAACAAACAAACCTCATTCGTAGGGTGAGATGTCAATCTACCATGAAATTGATTGGCATTGGCCCCTGGAATAAAAAAAGATCGTCGTTGGTGGCGGTGGTGGTGATGGTTATGATGATTTTTTACTATTATGGAGTCAATGGTCATTGTATTGGTTGGTATGGGTTTGGAGTTGTGGGTTCCATACTTCCATTGGTTGTCGGTTCTACTTGCCCACTTACAAAGGAATAATCTTATGACTTCAAACTCTTTATTCTGTGGATAAGTCTTAAGCTCCCACCTTCTAATTATCTTCAATGCATCAATTTTTTTGTGTGATGCTCTTATCTTGGTTTTCGAATCAATAATTTTTTACACGATTCGCAAATACTTAGATACGATCAAAACCCAATACGTGAATGCTAATTGCCCGTTTGGAATCAAACTATAATGAATTTTTTTAGATTTACAGATCCAAATTTGAAAAACAAGGCCTTTCATTCCCTTGGCTCTATGTGATGTTACATCTGCAGTTCAGAATTGTGTGGAGAAACATGTTTCACGTTAAATTCATATCGAGCAAGGTTCCAAATAGAGTATATATCTTCTCAGAAAATGTCATGTTAAATTTAAAAATCAGTACACGTGATAATTGATATGACATGCATAGAAACACAGTACTTTTCCCTTAGGGTTACCCCAGTTCTTCATGGAATGATGAAGGAGAAAGTGATGAAAGGGGGAAATGATTCCTCCAAAGTCACTCTCAACGTACTTAGAAAACGTCCATGGCCACGTGAGTGACATGACTGGACCCTTTGTCTTTATTTCCAATATTGAAGTGGCCAACTCAGGCTAAATCGTGCTGTATGGGATAGTTAGGCTGCAGGTGGCCACGTAATTTTTCAGATACTTTACTGGAAAAGTATTCCACAGGGATGGAAACAATGGAAATATTGGAAGAGGATTAGATCAAAACGAGAGGGGACGGCTGCTAATTAGTTCACTTACAAATTTCATGGGAATCTATTTAGACAGCTTTATGTTAGAATGTCCCCACCATTTGAGCTGTCTTTTGACTTTTGCAGGATCTTGGAAATCTTTGGACAACAATTTTTATATTAACCCATCTTGTAAATTTTACAAGTTTCAAGTGAATTAGTATATGATAAAAGGAGAGAGATTCTTGGGGTAGATTGTTATGCGACGGAAATTCGAACGACTTAAGAGATAAGGTTATAAGGCCCATTTGATTTGGTCGGTCTAAAACACAAGATTCACTTATCCTCTTTAAGCTGTCTAGATTTTTATGAAATTTGGACAACCTAACAATAATACAAGTTTGATGATATTCGATAGAGATTCTCCTTTTTTGAGGAGGTGGGGATGTTTTGGTTCTAGCTTTCATACTGTCTTTCTTTTTAACAAATTGTCTTGTAGCTTAGCTAACACCTACACCAGTAAGCTTTTTGCTAATTATTTCATTAACTAAAACCAACGGCTATCAAGTATTGTACGTGGTGTATCCAATCACATTAAAATAAGCGTTTATGTAAATTTAGGTGAAAAATGTAGTTGCAAAAGCCAAAAGCGTTGAAAAAACCTTTTTAATTCTTGATAAAAACAACTTTAAAGGTAAAGAAATAAAAATTTAACCAAAGTAAAGAGAAAATTTGTATTAATTAGTATTAGCCGCCTTGGATTCTCATTGATGCTCCAGTGGAGCTGGTCAGGCTATGGTTCAATCGAACTTGAGGGAGTGTCTGCGGTTCCCACCATCTAGGTCTCTCATGTGCGACTCCCAGTGGGTAAGTGCTACTATATGGTCACGCCCAAGTAAGATAGTCACAATATAATTACTTTCCACGGCTTACCTTTTTACTTAGAAAAAAAAAAAATAGAGAAAATTTGTAGAGCACAATATGAATAATCTAAGAGAGCTATTATTTGCTTTGGGGAAAAATTTTGTGCATGTAATTCACATGTGAAAACGTTGTTAGCAAAACACAATTATCCTAAAATTAATGTCTAATTAGTAATCAGCTAGGGTGAATAAAAAGCATGATTACTTACCTCCCCCACCCCCACAAAAAAAAAAATTAAAAAAAAAAAAAGAATGAGTAAACTTTTGCTTATTGTCAAGAGGCATGAGATGACCTCATGGAATCTCCATGTCACTAAATATCTTACTTCTCTAACATTGCTTAGTCTTCTGTAATTAATAATTATCCTAGTCTCTTTCTTTTCTTTTTCTTTTTAAATATAATCTATTATTATTATTATTTAAAAATATATATTAATAAACAACTCAAAATATAAAATATAGTTTATAAAATTATTTTCTTACGGTATTGTAAGAAGAGAAATATTACACACACTTTCACATTTCGGAGTACATTCTCCTTAACATGAAAATTTGCTTGTGATTATCAATGTCACGTTAGGGAGCGTGTGTGACATTTCTCAAGTAAAAATATTTTGACAAAATATGTGTATAATATTTTTAGTTGCAAGAGCTAACTTATTATTTAGAAAAAAAAAAAAAAAGAAAAAAAAAAAAAAAGAAGAGTAAAGTTGTCATGTGGCGACCCTTAGTAGAAGAGAGGGGTGGCTCGCTGCACAACCTTTCTCTATTTTATTTTTATTTTTTTATAAATAAGACTATGTCTACTTGGGTTTTCTCAAAATAAGTGGATGTACTTAATAAATAATATTTTCTCAATTAAGTACACTTGTAAGAACACTTCTCATAGCTTTAAAGACCTTTTGTCACTTTAAGTCATTAGAATCTTTCATAAAATGAATACCTATTCGAAGAGTGCACGGCTGATTGGATAAGCTCACACTAACCCATCTATTTGAAATCCGATTCGAAGATTCCTCAACGGAGGTATTGGAAAGGATTAACAAACATAATTTGGTTGATTTTTGTTTTTTTTTAATGTAAATTGAGAACCTTAAAAGATTAAGCACGATTTAGAGATTAAGAAAAAAAGGCATAGGAAGGATCCATGTTCCTTCCAACATTTGTCATCTTCTTTGTCAATCAACATCACCCAAATTTTCACTTCCCAAAGAAGAGAGAAAAAAAAACATCCAACTCCATCGATCTCCATGGGCCAACACCATGCCCATTACATGGCTTTGGCTGTCTCATGTGCATGACACGTACCCCCATAAGGACACTTTAATGGGTCGACTGGTCACTTGCTTTTACATTATTTTTGCAAGTTGTGGACCACCGTCCACGTAGTCCTTCCATCACATTGATCACCATCAATGGACGATGGTGCCACCCCAAAAAGTATTAATATTCAAATTAAACCATAAGCAAAAAGAAATAATATTTAAATTATTTTATCTTTCTATGTCCCAAATTAAAATCCCATCTGCATATAAACACCAGCTCTTCCTCATTCCCTACCTACTACTACTCTTTGCTTTCCTTCAACACAAACACAATATGCAAAAACCCACATTTTTGCCGGCAACGATGACCGAGATGTGGGCCACAATGGGCTCGACGTTAGCCAGCTTCATGTTTCTGTGGGCGATCATCCGCCAGTACTGCCCATATGAGCTTCGCCGCTTCCTTGAAAAATACTCCCACAGACTCATGGGCTTCTTTTATCCCTACATCCGAATTTCGTTCCACGAGTACGCAGGGGATAGGCTGAAGCGCAGCGAAGCCTATGCGGCTGTGGAGGCGTACCTCAGCGCCAACTCTTCCAAGAGCGCCAAAAGGCTCAAAGCAGAGATGGGGAAAGACAGCAGCAATCTGGTGTTGAGCATGGACGAGCACGAGAGAGTGACGGATGAGTTTCGTGGCGCGAAAGTCTGGTGGCTGTCGAGCAAAGTCGCGTCGGCGCCAACGAGGTCTATGGGGTATTATCCCGAGCAGGAGAAGCGGCTGTACAAGCTCACGTTTCATAACAAGTACCGTGACATGATTACTGATGCGTATTTGGAGCATGTTGTGAAGGAAGGGAAGGAGATTAGAGTGAGGAATAGGCAGAGGAAGCTGTACACGAATAGCCCTGGTTACAAGTGGCCGAGCTACAAGCAAACGATGTGGAGTCATATTGTGTTTGAGCATCCCGCAACCTTTGAAACAATGGCGATGGAGCCGGAGAAGAAGAGGGGGATCATTGAAGATTTGCTGACTTTCAGCAAGAGTAAGGACTTCTACGCAAAGATTGGGAAGGCGTGGAAGAGGGGTTATCTGCTTTATGGGCCTCCGGGGACTGGGAAGTCGACCATGATTGCAGCAATGGCTAATTTGTTGAACTATGATGTCTATGATCTTGAGCTCACAGCCGTGAAGGACAACACGGAGCTGAGGAAGCTTTTGATCGAGACAACCAGTAAGTCTATCATTGTGATTGAGGACATTGATTGCTCGCTTGATCTCACTGGCCAGAGGAAGAAGAAAACAGAGAAATCTTATGATGATGAGAATGAGAAGTTGAGTAAAGAAATTGCCAAGAAAGAGGCAAAGGAAGAGGGTAGCAGCAGCAAAGTCACTCTTTCAGGACTGTTGAATTTCATTGATGGGCTGTGGAGTGCTTGTGGGGGGGAGAGGCTGATTGTGTTTACTACTAATTATGTGGAGAAGCTGGATCCGGCACTCATAAGAAGGGGTAGAATGGACAAGCATATTGAGCTCTCCTACTGCAGTTTCGAGGGGTTTAAGGTGCTTGCAAAGAATTACTTGGATCTTGAAATGCATCCCATGTATGATGCCGTTCAGAGGTTAATGGGGGAGACCAAGATCACCCCTGCTGATGTTGCAGAGAACCTTATGCCAAAGTCCCCAACGGATGATGCAGATAAATGTCTATCAAACTTGATACAGGCTCTCGAGGAAGCGAAGGAAGAAGCGGCGAAGAAGGAAGAAGAAGACGTGAAAGAGACAACCGTAGAAGATATTGTTGAGTCTCAAGTCGACAAAGAAACTGAAAAACCATTGGAATTCAGAGATTCAACCATGCTTTTGAAATAATTTTCATGTAAAAAGTTTCTGCGGGCAAGTGCCAAGATAATGGGGGATCACTTTCATGTAGAAATTAGAGAATCTATATTTGCCTGCCAAAATTTGTAAGAGAAAAGCCAGTTAACACCAGCAATTTTCTTTGAAATAAAAGAACAGAAAGAAAGCTAAGCATGCATAAAGATAGAAATTAGTTACCTTTTGAGGGAGCTAGCTAGCTAGGATGGTTCCATTACAATGAACACAACAATTCTGTCAACAGGTCTAGACAACCCAACAAAAACTTTTCAGGCACAACAAGCTTCTACTAGTAATTTGATATGGCATTAGAGTTTGAGCTCCAACTCCGTCATTCATTTTTAATTAAATATTCTATGTGTTTTTAATCAAATTCAAAAGTCAAGAAGATCTCTAAGGAGGACAAGTTATTGAATTCGTGTTGAGGTTGCAACTATGAACCAATTAGAGGTACGATGGGTTTAAGGTGGGAGCAAAGAGAGAGACATGGGTTTAAGGTGATTCGGCTTTAGAGGCCCAAGTCCACCATCGGCATCAATTTTTTATTATCAAGGCAATTTTTCCCCCTTCACATGGCTTTAAGTCACTTTCCTAATCCTCGAACGGTTGGTTTTACTTGAATTATTGATGGCCAAGATGAGGTGCTCGTAGAATACTGAGTCTTGACCGGCAAGGAGCTTGTTGTTCGTATAGATGATCTAAGTACTGCAACTAGCCTCCAGTTTCGGCTTTCCCCCTCCTTCATCCTTGAATTGAGGGGATTCTCTTGTCACCATCCTTGCAATTAATTCCCCTCACATAGCCAATGAATGGGCCTCTACCCAAGCTTTTGCCAACGTCAGCTAGCAGCTCCGCCTCTTTCCCAGTTGAACTGCTTTGAAGTCTTCTCAACGTGCAAATTTTAATGCACACCATATCGTTAAATGGGCTGCTTCGAACCAAGTGTTTGCAAGCATTTCTAATCACTCCCCCATTTTTTGTTCTTTATGCTTTAGGAGTGGGAAAAATCTCCCTTTGTAACCTCTTCCTTACGTTAAAAAAAAAAAAAATTGCATGGGTTTTATATTTACTTTGCACAATTCAATGTATTTCAATCTTTTATATTATAGTGATTTCTTAAATTTGGTTGTCCTGAAGTAGTTTTAACTTTGAAATGCTCAAAAGGTTTTGATTTTGCCTTCTAGACATTAATTACTTTGATGTGCTAACATTATTAATTTTGTCCGAAAAGTTGGCAATGAAACTCTAACTAAGATAGTGACACTTGTAACACTTGCTACATTGAACTATCATCTTATTATAATAAAAAATAAAAATAAAAATAAAAACAAAAACCTCACTGTTAGGAAATCTCATATTAATTGTTAATTTTTTTTTTTCTTAAATCCTAGTGCGGCCAAACCACCCTCAAATCACACGCCACCCCAAAAAATTATTGGTCACATAGTTTATATGAGTTTAAGAGGTGGCCAGACCACCCCAAAAGGTTTTTTTTTTTCATGGTTCAACCACCCGGGGGTAGCCAAACCACTACCACCACCACTCAGTGGTGGTTTAGCCATCCCATGAACTTTTTTTTTTTTTGGTATTTTAATATATATATTAATTTTAAGATTATTTTATGCAAATTTTGTTTATAAACTTATAGTATTTGCGTTATTTTAAGTTTTGACTTAAGGATGGGTTAATTTTGGTAACAAAATGATGGTTCAATGCCAACAAATGTAACTAGTGTTGGCGGTTCATAGGTTCATATTGTAAATTAGTGGTAGTTCACGGGAACAAAAATTACTTACTCTAATTTTTATCTTTGTATAATTACATTTATTATTGTGCTCGTTTCCATTGTGGGGTTGTATCCGGTCCTTTCAATTGGATTAAAAACTTTGTTCTTAACAGAAGAAACGGTAAAACTATAATTCCTATATAACATTCTAACCATTCAAAGAACACAAGAACACTCCCACACACTTTGACTTAGAGAAAATAATCACTCAACTCGATAGATCAAGAAAAATAAACGATTCGATCGATCTCTCACCTTGTGGGGCTTCAAAACTCCCAATGAAGCCATCAAAACGACAGTATTTCATCATTAATTTTGCTCTCTTCTCTACGATTCTCACTCACAAACGGAAACTAGCTAGAGGCTTAGAAAAACGTATAGAAAGTTGAGAGTTATGTACTTAAGGAGATATTTGTAGGCTTAAACAAACGTTTTAAAGAATCTTAAAAATCGCACGTCATCGAGCATGCTCGATCCCTATATAAGAGAATAAAACGGATCCAAGACTGCTACTTTATTCATTCCTATCTATTCTTTTTCTATATCGAATCAACTACTAAATAAACGTCTCCACGTACATGAAACAGCAGCCTCGAACAAAAGAAGAGGACAGGATATACACATATATATAATCACACGAACACTTATATATATATATATATATTATAGGACATGCACGTTACATTGGTTAAAAATTACATTTTTATTTTATAATATTAACGTAACAATTTCAGCCAACTTTTTACCAAACACTAATTACTAAAAATTGATCGGAATTGCAACATCAACATCGTATTATAATTGTGATATAATTATATGGTTTTTAGCCTTAATTATTCATTGCCGACTGGAGAGAAGGGTACTTAAAACTCCTTGTCCGCTACTTAGGCACTCACCAACTCTTGTCGACTACTCCCAATATAAAGCCGAGGAAAGGAAAGGCTTCCTTTACCCTAAACAAAAAAAGAAGATCAAGAATCCAAAAATGTTGCCGGCGGCAACCAAGATCGGGGGGATCATGGCTAAGAAACAGAGAAAATTAGGAAGCAGTACTGCGCCACTAACAGGGATGTGGGCAAATATGGGCTCCACCATAGCCACCTTGATGTTTGTGTGGACGGTCATCCGCCAATATTGTCCTCCTGTGCTTAGGCGCTCTTTTGAAAATTATGCACGCAGGCTTATGGGCTACTTCAAGTCTTCAATCCCTATATTCGGATTTCCTTCCGCGAGTTCAAACGAGATAGCCTTAGGTGTAGCCCTGCCTATGCAGCTGTGGAGGCATACCTTAGCGCCAACTCTTCCAAGGACGCTAAAAGGCTCGAAGCTGAGATGGGCAAAGACATCAGCAGCCTGACGTTGAGTATGGACTAGTATGAGAGTGTCACCGATGAGTTTGAAGGGGCTACAGTCTGGTGGGTGTCGACCAAAATTGTGTCGCAGTCGAGGTCTTCTATGTCGTATTATCCTGAGCCGGAGAAAAGGATCTACACCATCACGTTTCATAAGAAGCACCGGGAGTTGATCACAAAGTCTTACTTGGAGCATGTTCTAAGCAAGGGGAAGGAGATTAGAGTGAGGAATAGGTAAAACAATTTAGAGAAGAAGAAAGGATTGCACAAGGAAATTGTACTCTTGAATTCGATAATAAAGAATTGTTACAAACTTAGCTTTTATAAGCTCTGTACATCAACTTAATATGGTAAGAACAAATACAATATAAGAATCATATAAACAGAATCATAGACTTCTACAGCTGGATTATTACAAGAGATCCCATGAAATCAGAATCAACTCTTTCCTTGCTTGTGTGTATCTTCACGTTTGCCAACATAAGAAGATCTTGTCTTTGCACCTTTGAGAGTATCATGAATTAATGCAGAATCTGTTGAAGCCTTGGCTGCCACGGTAGTCTGCTCAACTTGATGAGCTGGTGATGTTGAGATGGTATCATGAATTAATGCAGATTCTGTTGAAGCCTTGGCTGCCACGGTAGTCTGCTCAACTTGGTTAGCTGGTGATGTTGAGATGGCTGCACAGTCGGTGACAGCACGTTTTCCAATATCAGCTTGTGTTCTAACATCCCCCCGCAAGCTAATGGGTGGGGAACACACCTTTAGCTTGTCACGAAGCCAAAGAAATCTACTGGTGGTAAGGCCTTTAGTGAAAATATCAGCAATCTGTTCATGAGTGGAAATGTGACTGGTTTGGACATCTTTGTTTACTACTTTCTCACGAATGAAGTGATAGTCAACTTCAATGTGTTTAGTGCGTGCATGATAGACAGGATTGGATGCTAATGCCAAGGCACCAAGGTTATCATACCATAGAGTTGGGGAGAAAGATAGGAAGAGACCAAGTTCCTTGAAGAGCATGCGCAAACCAACATAATTCAGCAGTGGCAAAGGCAAGAGATCTATATTCAGCTTCTGTGCTAGATTTGGAGACCACTGGTTGCTTCTTAGCACACCAGCTAACCAAGCATGGTCCAAGAAAAAGAGCATACCCTGTGGTAGATCGTCTGTCATCTGGATTCCCGGCCCAGTCAGAATCACTATAAGCATTTAGGTGAAGAGAACCCTTACCAANAAGAATCATATAAACAGAATCATAGACTTCTACAGCTGGATTATTACAAGAGATCCCATGAAATCAGAATCAACTCTTTCCTTGCTTGTGTGTATCTTCACGTTTGCCAACATAAGAAGATCTTGTCTTTGCACCTTTGAGAGTATCATGAATTAATGCAGAATCTGTTGAAGCCTTGGCTGCCACGGTAGTCTGCTCAACTTGATGAGCTGGTGATGTTGAGATGGTATCATGAATTAATGCAGATTCTGTTGAAGCCTTGGCTGCCACGGTAGTCTGCTCAACTTGGTTAGCTGGTGATGTTGAGATGGCTGCACAGTCGATGACAGCACGTGTTCCAATATCAGCTTGTGTTCTAACAATAGGCAGAGGAAGCTCTACACAAATACTTCTGATCACAAGCTTTTCAGCCACAGGCAAACCGTGTGGAGTCATTGTGTTTGAGCATCCGGCAACCTTTGAATCGATGGCGATGGAGCCGGAGAAGAAGCGGGAGATCGTTGAAGATTTGTTGACTTTCAGCAAGAGTAAGGACTTCTATGCAAAGATTGGGAAGGCGTGGAAGAGGGGTTATCTGCTTTATGGGCCGCCGGGGACTGGGAAGTCGACCATGATTGCAGCAATGGCTAATTTGTTGAACTATGATGTCTATGATCTTGAGCTCACAGCCGTGAAGGACAACACGGAGCTGAGGAAGCTTTTGATATTCTTTATTCAATCATTCCTAATAATAAGCCATGAAAGTCAGGAAAGGAGATAGAGGTTTTTGGAGATGGTGGCAGCTGAAAATGATGGCCGGAAAACCGCCGAAGTTGGTGGTCAGGCGAATATGGCTGACGATGGGCCTCTAACAATGTTGGGTCAAAATGGGCCATAGAATAAGTTAAACAATGGGCCGACTTGGGCCGATAAATGAGACAACTATGGGCCTAGATCATCAAATAAGGCCGACAAAAATTAAATAATTGAGCCAACAAATATAAAAAAATAAAAATAATAAAAATAAAAACAAATGGCCGCGTATGCCAAATATAGGCTACTTGGGCCAATTACACCCTTGATTAAAATATCTCTTGTTGAATGGAAAGAGAATTCAAAAGAGTTTTGATTTGAAAAGCTCGCTAATCATTTTTTAAGGCGGCTAGAAAAAATCAATAAGTGCTTAGGGTGATAGATTTGAAAAAATGGCTAATTTCTAGCCGCTAATTATATGTTGTGCAAAAATACTATAATTGCAGAAATACAAAAGAAGACAACCGGATGCAGTAACAACAAAATTTAAGTAGTTTTCTCAATGTGAAACACATTTACTAGCGGGCGTGATCACGAAAAAAAATTTACCGTAAAAGATAAAGTACATATAAAAAGTAGTAAGGAAAAAATCGCTCATAACTCAAAGTTCAAATACACTCAAATTCCACTATGAAATTATTTTCTAAAATGAGAATATAAAAGACAAAAATACAAACTATTCTTTTACCGAAACAAAATGACAGCTGGTCTCCCTATTTCGTCTACGTGCCCGTTACTTAAGTCTTAAGAAATCCAAGAAGAAAATCAGACTTCCACGCTTTCAGTTTCAAGTCCGTACAACAAGCATGTCGGCAATTCTACTGCACCTAAAGTAATAAAAAAGAGAGGAATAGGGCCTACACAATCGAACAAATTTAGGGCTGCAGATTGAATAGTTCATTAATAAAATGAATAATTATTATTAGAAACAGAGGAGAGTAAAATGAAATAATTATTGTTATTTTTTAGTTTGGTAATAACATATTTATTCTAATTAAAATTAAATCAAAATTATTAAAACTTTTATCCTTCTTTTTTAAAAAAAAAATCATATTGAAAAAAATATGAGAAAACCTTGAAATTCTATTCCTTTTTCTTTTTTTTTTTGAGAAATAGTTATTTTCGTGTGTAAGAAATTAGTGATTCTCATGAGAATACTAATTCTCAGAAATAAACCCTTAGTAAACAAAAGAATAACTATTTATTAAGAATAATCATTCTATTTCAAGAAATTATCCCGCAAATTGAAACTGCCTTAATCTTTATTCTCACCTTCCCTGCCCATCGCCATTTCAGTAAATAAATGGCATGGCTCATTCACATCAATTTATTGGGAAGACGAAAGTGTCGTGAAATTTACATCAAAATATCAGTCAGCCTCTGTGGAATGAAAAAGCGATGACTACTGACTAGGGAAGAGAAGAAAAGCAACCCCACTGGCCACTGCACTCACAAGTCACAACACAACTCAAGTCACGCCTACCGACTCTAGTTGACTTGTACCAATGTATAGTTAATAGTTATAAACCCCATCGAGGAACGGAAAGCTTTCCATTATCCTAAACAAAAAACAACACCGCCAATCCAAAGATGTTGCCGGCAGCCATGCTCGGGGGGATCGTGGCTAAGAAACAGAGACAGGGAAGCAGTGCGCTAACAGGGATGTTGGCGAATATGGGTTCTACCATAGCCACCTTCATGTTTGTGTGGGCGATCATCCGCCAATATTGTCCTCCTGTGCTTAGCCGCTCCTTCGAAAAATACACACGCAGGCTTATGGGCTACTTCTATCCCTATATTCGGATTTCCTTCCACGAGTTCAGAGGAGATAGGCTCAGGCATAGCGAAGCCTATGCAGCTGTGGAGGCGTACCTTAGCGCCAACTGTTCCAAGGACGCTAAAAGGCTCAAAGCTGAGACGGGCAAAGATATCAGCAGCCTGACGTTGAGTATGGACGAGTATGAGAGAGTCACCGATGAGTTTAAAGGGGCTACAGTCTGGTGGGTGTCGACCTCCAAAATTGTGTCGCAGTCGAGGTCTTCTATATCGTATTATCCTGAGCCGGAGAAAAGGATCTACACCATCACGTTTCATAAGAAGCACCGGGAGTTGATCACAAAGTCTTACTTGGAGCATGTTCTAAGCAAGGGGAAGGAGATTAGAGTGAGGAATAGGCAGAGGAAGCTCTACACAAATACTTCTGATCACAAGCTTTCCGGCCACAGGCAAACCGGGTGGAGTCATATTGTGTTTGAGCATCCGGCAACCTTTGAATCGATGGCGATGGAGCCGGAGAAGAAGCGGGAGATCGTTGAAGATTTGTTGACTTTCAGCAAGAGTAAGGACTTCTATGCAAAGATTGGGAAGGCGTGGAAGAGGGGTTATCTGCTTTATGGGCCGCCGGGGACTGGGAAGTCGACCATGATTGCAGCAATGGCTAATTTGTTGAACTATGATGTCTATGATCTTGAGCTCACAGCCGTGAAGGACAACACGGAGCTGAGGAAGCTTTTGATATTCTTTATTCAATCATTCCTAATAATAAGCCATGAAAGTCAGGAAAGGAGATAGAGGTTTTTGGAGATGGTGGCAGCTGAAAATGATGGCCGGAAAACCGCCGAAGTTGGTGGTCAGGCGAATATGGCTGACGATGGGCCTCTAACAATGTTGGGTCAAAATGGGCCATAGAATAAGTTAAACAATGGGCCGACTTGGGCCGATAAATGAGACAACTATGGGCCTAGATCATCAAATAAGGCCGACAAAAATTAAATAATTGAGCCAACAAATATAAAAAAATAAAAATAATAAAAATAAAAACAAATGGCCGCGTATGCCAAATATAGGCTACTTGGGCCAATTACACCCTTGATTAAAATATCTCTTGTTGAATGGAAAGAGAATTCAAAAGAGTTTTGATTTGAAAAGCTCGCTAATCATTTTTTAAGGCGGCTAGAAAAAATCAATAAGTGCTTAGGGTGATAGATTTGAAAAAAAGGCTAATTTTTAGCCGCTAATTATATGTTGTGCAAAAATACTATAATTGCAGAAATACAAAAGAAGACAACCGGATGCAGTAACAATAAAATTTAAGTAGTTTTCTCAATGTGAAACACATTTACTAGCGGGCGTGATCACGAAAAAAAATTTACTGTAAAAGATAAAGTACATATAAAAAGTAGTAAGGAAAAAATCGCTCATAACTCAAAGTTCAAATACACTCAAATTCCACTATGAAATTATTTTCTAAAATGAGAATATAAAAGACAAAAATACAAACTATTCTTTTACCGAAACAAAATGACAGCTGGTCTCCCTATTTCGTCTACGTGCCCGTTACTTAAGTCTTAAGAAATCCAAGAAGAAAATCAGACTTCCACGCTTTCAGTTTCAAGTCCGTACAACAAGCATGTCGGCAATTCTACTGCACCTAAAGTAATAAAAAAGAGAGGAATAGGGCCTACACAATCGAACAAATTTAGGGCTGCAGATTGAATAGTTCATTAATAAAATGAATAATTATTATTAGAAACAGAGGAGAGTAAAATGAAATAATTATTGTTATTTTTTAGTTTGGTAATAACATATTTATTCTAATTAAAATTAAATCAAAATTATTAAAACTTTTATCCTTCTTTTTTAAAAAAAAAATCATATTGAAAAAAATATGAGAAAACCTTGAAATTCTATTCCTTTTTCTTTTTTTTTTTGAGAAATAGTTATTTTCGTGTGTAAGAAATTAGTGATTCTCATGAGAATACTAATTCTCAGAAATAAACCCTTAGTAAACAAAAGAATAACTATTTATTAAGAATAATCATTCTATTTCAAGAAATTATCCCGCAAATTGAAACTGCCTTAATCTTTATTCTCACCTTCCCTGCCCATCGCCATTTCAGTAAATAAATGGCATGGCTCATTCACATCAATTTATTGGGAAGACGAAAGTGTCGTGAAATTTACATCAAAATATCAGTCAGCCTCTGTGGAATGAAAAAGCGATGACTACTGACTAGGGAAGAGAAGAAAAGCAACCCCACTGGCCACTGCACTCACAAGTCACAACACAACTCAAGTCACGCCTACCGACTCTAGTTGACTTGTACCAATGTATAGTTAATAGTTATAAACCCCATCGAGGAACGGAAAGCTTTCCATTATCCTAAACAAAAAACAACACCGCCAATCCAAAGATGTTGCCGGCAGCCATGCTCGGGGGGATCGTGGCTAAGAAACAGAGACAGGGAAGCAGTGCGCTAACAGGGATGTTGGCGAATATGGGTTCTACCATAGCCACCTTCATGTTTGTGTGGGCGATCATCCGCCAATATTGTCCTCCTGTGCTTAGCCGCTCCTTCGAAAAATACACACGCAGGCTTATGGGCTACTTCTATCCCTATATTCGGATTTCCTTCCACGAGTTCAGAGGAGATAGGCTCAGGCATAGCGAAGCCTATGCAGCTGTGGAGGCGTACCTTAGCGCCAACTGTTCCAAGGACGCTAAAAGGCTCAAAGCTGAGACGGGCAAAGATATCAGCAGCCTGACGTTGAGTATGGACGAGTATGAGAGAGTCACCGATGAGTTTAAAGGGGCTACAGTCTGGTGGGTGTCGACCTCCAAAATTGTGTCGCAGTCGAGGTCTTCTATATCGTATTATCCTGAGCCGGAGAAAAGGATCTACACCATCACGTTTCATAAGAAGCACCGGGAGTTGATCACAAAGTCTTACTTGGAGCATGTTCTAAGCAAGGGGAAGGAGATTAGAGTGAGGAATAGGCAGAGGAAGCTCTACACAAATACTTCTGATCACAAGCTTTCCGGCCACAGGCAAACCGGGTGGAGTCATATTGTGTTTGAGCATCCGGCAACCTTTGAATCGATGGCGATGGAGCCGGAGAAGAAGCGGGAGATCGTTGAAGATTTGTTGACTTTCAGCAAGAGTAAGGACTTCTATGCAAAGATTGGGAAGGCGTGGAAGAGGGGTTATCTGCTTTATGGGCCGCCGGGGACTGGGAAGTCAACGATGATTGCAGCAATGGCTAATTTGTTGAACTATGATGTCTATGATCTTGAGCTCACAGCCGTGAAGGACAACACGGAGCTGAGGAAGCTTTTGATCGACACAACCAGTAAGTCTATCATCATAATTGAGGACATTGATTGCTCGCTTGATCTTACTGGTCAGAGGAAGGATAAAACAGAGAAATCTTCGGATGGCGAGAACGAGAAACTGAGCAAGGAAATTGCCAAGAAAGAGGCAAAAGAAGAGGGCAGCGGCAGTAAAGTCACCCTTTCAGGGCTGCTGAATTTCATTGATGGGCTGTGGTCTGCTTCTGGGGGAGAGAGGCTGATTGTGTTTACTACCAATTATGTGGAGAAGCTGGATCCGGCGCTCATAAGAAGGGGTAGAATGGACATGCATATTGAGCTCTCTTACTGCAGTTTCGAGGGGTTTAAGGTTCTTGCAAAGAATTACTTGGATCTTGAAATGCATACCATGTTTGATGTTGTTCAGAGGTTGATTGGGGAGACCAAGATCACCCCTGCTGATGTTGCAGAGAACCTTATGCCAAAGTCCTTACTGGATGATGCAGAGACACGTCTATCGAATTTGATAGGGGCTCTTGAGGAAGCCAAGGAGAAGGCAGCAAAGAAGGAAAAAGAAGCAAAGAAGAAAGATGAAGACGTGAAAGAGAATGATACCACCGAAGCAACAAAGAAGAAAGATGAAGACGTGAAAGAAAAAGGTACAACCATGGAAGATGCTGTTCAGACTAAAGTGGACGAAGAAACTGAAAAACCACTGTGAATTAGAAATGCATAATTTGGAAATAATTTTCGTGTAAAACATTTCTGTGGCCAAGTGCCAAGATTATGGGGTTAATCTCTTGCAGAAATTACAAATTTATTTGCGCGAAAACAACATACAGAAATCCCTGACAAGCAGTATCTCCAACGCAGTTAATTCGTCAAACATGAGAACACAACAAAACAATAAGAAAGTGAAACTGAAATAAAGATACAAATTGGTTACCTTTAGAGGGAGGATGGTCCATTACAATAAACACAACAGTTGCTAACCTGATTGCTTTATCCAACAGACCCAACCAGCCCAAATGCTCAGAGGCGCATCATTGTCATGAACACGAAAAAATTAAAAAAAAAAACAAAAAAACTACATGGCTGGAACATTTGATAGGGCAAATTTATCAGTTACAATATTAGTTAATGGTTATTGTACATTGATTGGATGACTAACGAACTCCCAACAATTTCCGATTCATCTTTCGTAGGTTTCTTTGAATGTAGAAACTAAAAAATGACTACCTAATCTACATAACTCTCAGCATCACATTGCTCCCAGCAGCAAATCATCACCAGAGTAGCTGCTTAAATTACACCATGGAAGAACTCTAACTAACTTCTTCCGTGGGCTTCTCACAAAATTTATAAACTTACTATCGTACACATAGCTTCCCTGGGAGAAAACAGCGGAGGAAGCTTCAGAAGTCATCTGTATCTTCATCTTTTATTACTGTGTTCGGACCATCATCAAAACCAGAACCAGGAGCAAGCTCATTTAGATCAAGGAAACGTCTTTTCCGTACACCCTCGATTTCATCTTGGCCGGGGCTATTTGATTTCTCAGGGGGCTGATTTTGCTCTTTCTCTACCATCTCAGTGTAGGCTTCAACAGGCTGATCAACTTTCGTTTCCTGGACATTATCATTGACATCAGAATCCTGACTTTCCACTGAATAGTCCCCATTCTCATTCTCACTTGCATCTGAGCGTGCATCTGACGTATTTGACTTCTCAGGTTTCATAGACTCTGTTTCTGTTTCTGATTCTGACAGCTCATACTGTCGGTAATTAATACGATTTCTGGTGGCCCTCTTACTGCGCCTTAGACCTGCCTGGAGCTCATCAACTGACCTTAGTTTTGTTTCCCTCCTAGTACGGCCTGGCAGTTTTCTAAATTTTCGGGGCTCGTCACTGTCCTCGCTGACACTTAAGGAATCACCATCATCTTCTTCTTCCTCTTCCTCTTCTTCAGCATTTTCTTCTTCCCAACGATACTCCTCATCTCCTTCAGAACTACTAGACAGCTTCCTCCTCTCTTTACGTTTCCTCAGATATTCCTCATCATAAACAGCTTCCCCAACTATCTCGTCATCGCTGTCATAGTCTGCCTCATTATCTGAAACTGCTTCAACAAACTCTTTTGCTGAATACCGTTGTGGTCTCTGTCTCCGCCTATTGCTGCATGTCAATACAGATTACTCAATGCAGGGATGAGTTTTCAACACAAAAATAAATTCAGACATTAAAAAAAAAAAAAAAAAAGCACCTTCTGTCCATTTGTTCCATTTTATCCTCGTCCTGATCATCATCAAAATCAGGTGATGTGGGAGATGGGGCACTGAAATTGTCATGTTCGGAAGCATGTGAAGGACCACTCCATTTGCCATTCATAGAAGCTTCAGGTTTCACAGCCAGATCTCTTCTTTGTAGAGGTTCTGGGGATGGTTGTTTTCGTCTGAGAGACGACAAAAGCAAGAATGAGAACATATGTCAAGAGTTCATAATATTGGTATGAAGATAAATAAATCAGAGAGAGACGGAGGGCAATAGTAAATCAATACGACTATATGCCTAGGTAATAAATTTCATACTTGGTTATCTTGATAGCCTCGTTGATGGACCGGTCATAATCATCTGCAAGACCATGACAAACAATCAGTACAAACATCTTTCTGACATGGTCACCTTGCAAGCTTCTCAGAATTAATTTTTACAGTAAACTCCGGATTAATTTAGATAACCATTTAAATTTAGAGTAATGCTACTCTTTACACCCATTTCACACCGGTTGACGTAGTGTGTTTTAAATACCTTTCATTTTTTTCTCTTTTTTTTGTTTTTTCTTTTTTTGAAGTAATTAACATGAGAAACTACTGAAAAATCGCCACGTCAACCAGTATTAAATTGGTGTTAAGAGTAGCATTACAAATAAATTTATTAAGATGTATATAAACAGTATGTAAACTGAATATGGTACCCATTAAAAAAGTCATAAGATGTTCCCCAGGAATGTCCAAAGAAAGTAGTGTCCACTCCCGGGGCCCCTTTTTTCTTTTCCTAATTCCCTCTCATACATCTACCATACTCAGAAACCCATAATATAAGGGCTCTAACGATCCGTGTATGGGAAGGCGCATATATTCCAATAATTACATAGAATATAGCTTAAAGTAGAGCCGATTGGCCAAAAAAAAAAAAAGAGATACATTTAGATGGCCTCTACAAATTGAATTTATGGTTTTGTTGAATTGACTTGAATATAGGCAGGCAGTACATGCGGTAATGAGATTAGAACTGCATTTTAGGCTAGAGGAAGTCCAATAACATATGTCCATCCGATTAAATGATATAGAGACAGAAACAGTTAATCCAGATACATGTCCATCAAGAGAAGCTGCCCCATCAAAACATGGCAGGGGTATGCTGTCTGCCCAAAGAATTGATCACATCCATCCAATTGTTCACAGATGCAAAGAAACAGAAATGAAAGGAGAAGGAAAGTAGTTATACGACAGAAAAAAAAAAGGCAGACTTCTGGGAGACCAATGTACCCGCAAAGTTCCTAATGACTAACAATCCTCTATTATGAGATACAGCAAACCTATGGTTATGTTCACTAAGAAAACAATTAAGAAAAGAATGTCTAGGTTGAAACAAAATTTGATTTTGCTTCATCCATAATTTTATGCTGTCATTAGTTGGATCATATTCTGCCCCACAGAAGACTCCCTAGTGGTTAGAAAAATACCATAATTAAATAAGAAAAAAGAATGAACAGTTTTCTCTTACCAAAGGTATAGGTGACAGGTTTTCTGTCACGAAGGGAGCGTCCTGGAGCAAGCCCATCCACAGTCAAATAATTATCAAGAAGGAGAGCTTGTCTATGTTGCTTTTTCAGCAACCTCTCTTTCCTCTGCAAACAACAAATTGATTCCAGCTTTCAGATAATTGTTGCCACACAACAGCAAACATTAACAAGATTTCCTTTTATTAAAGAAAAATAATTATTAGCCTACACTGTTAATGAACATAATCAAGAAGACAATGAATCAAACTAAGAACGTTCTGTTCCACAACTAGCTTTGAGTACCTTATGATCCTTCTCAATCTCAGGAAGCATGTCTATCTTCAACTTTTTTCCTAGCGAAGCCTCTGTTCTATTTTTACTTGAAAAAAGCTTTTCCTGCAACAGAGACAAGTTTCAAATGAGCAGTAGCAGAGAGAAACTTGAACGTATTTAAGGCTGCACTTGGTACACTAGAAAGATGATTCCTGAGGAATAGGAATGGGTAAAATACGAGAAGTTGGAATGGAATGGTCATTCATATTCTTTCTTTTGGTAATGACACAAGAAGAACAAAATTTCCTCACTGGAATTGAATAAAAAATTCCTAAACACCCTATCTCTAAAAATCATTTCCCGAAAGACCAATTTTTTTTCCTGAACACCCAAAATAATTTTTTTTATATATAAAAAAAATAAAAAAATAAAACTCATCCCAATGTTGGAGGACCACCCCCTAACAAGACAATTGGGGGTGGCTGCGAACACCCACGATGAGATCACCCCTGAAGTGCGGAACCAAGAATTAGTGTTGGGGGCAAATCATTAAAGAAAAAATCGGGGGGGGGGGGGGGGGGGG